>PVJC01003922.1:0-66986 GCA_004026665.1 Murina feae | reverse complement strand
TTTTTTTTTTCTAGTTCTTGATCAATAAACTTAGTTTCTTATAAATTAGAAGATTCTTTATATATTAGATCAAAATGGATTTTTACATTTCTCCAAATGAATTATAGTAAGTAAAGTAGCAAAGGGATCAATAATAATGCTAATGGAATGCCTACTGTGTGCGTGGAAATGGGCTATGTTTTTAACTGAAATTGTCTCCATCCTTCATTTCTCCATGTTTCCTCCATGAAGAAATAGACTTGGATGTTTGTGCTTTTCCCAAGGTCACATGGTGAGTGAGGTGTAGAATTGACATTTAAATCAAATTCGCTCTGACTCTGGTGTTTTATATATTCACTAGGGGCCCAGTGCACAAAAATTTGTACACTCGGGGGGGTCCCTCAGCCTGGCCTGTGCCCTCTCGCAGTCTGGGACCACTCAGGGGATGTCAACCTGATGGCATGCCTGGCCAGCCTGGGTGAGGGGCTGATGGCTGTTTGCAGGCTGGCCACAGCCCCCCAGTGTGCACCCTCACCCCATTGAGGTTTGGCAAGCCTGTGACGGGGCTGAGGGCTGTTTTCAGGCTGCCCACATTGCCTTCGGGTTTTGGGTCCCTACTGGGGTGCCTGGGCAGCCTGGGTGAGGAGTTGAGAGCCGTTTTCAGGCTGCCCACAGTACCTTCAGGGTTCGAGTCCCTACTGGGGTACCTGGCCAGCCTGGGAGAGGGGCTGAGGGCTGTTTTCAGGCTGCCCACAGCTCCCATTGACCCAAGGTCCAAGCGAGGCTGGCTGGAATCAGGTTTCTGGGGTTTATTTATCTTTTATAATTGAAACACTGTTGCTTTGAGCTGAGGCCTGGGCAGGTAAGGAAGCCTCCTGTTTGTTTCAGCTCTGTGGCTTCTATAATTGAAACATTATTACCATGAGCAGAGGCTCAGCCAGCCTAGGCAAGCAGTTGCAAAGGAAGCCTACTGTTTACTCTAGCTCCGTGGCTGCCGGCCGCCATCTTGGCTGGGTTAATTTGCATACAGCCGCTCTGATTGACTGGTGGGCATGGCTTGGCTGGTGGGCATGGCTTAGGCATCCCAGAGAGATAGTTAATTTGCATATTACTATTTTATTAAATTAGATCTTACAACCTCATGCTGCCTATACCTGAAAATAATGATTTCCAATAGTTTCCCAAGTGATGAGATTTTTGAGGAAATTCATGGTAGTAAAGATCAAGTTAATATACTTCTGAATATATATTTGAGTTTAAGTGAGCAGATGGTGGCATTAAGGAGTGGAATTAAGGAGTCCTGGATGTTGCTCATGGTGGGACTTGGGGGTCCTCAGTGTTCTTTTTTTAAAATTTTGTTTTATTTGTTAAAATATTACAAAGAATAGTACATAGGTCTCCTTTTTTCCCCCCCTTTACTTTCCCCCGGCCTCCCCTACTCCCCATTGTTTTGTGTCCATTGGTTATGCTTATATGCATGCATAAAAGCCCTTTGGTTGATCTCTTACCACCTACCCCAAACCTTCCCTGGCTTTCCTGCTGTAGTTTGACATACTGTTTGATGCTGCTCTGCTTCTGTATCTATTTTTGTTCATCAGTTTATAATGATCTTTATTATCCATAAATGAGTGAGGTCATTTGGTATTTTTCTTTCATTGACTGACTTATTTCACATAGCATAATGCTCTCTAGTTCCATCCATGCTATTGCAAATGGTAAGAACTCCTTCCTTTTTACAGCAGCATAGTATTCCATTGTGTAGATGCACCACAGTTTTCTAATCCATTCATCTATTGATGGGCACTTAGGCTGTTTCCAAATCTTAGCTATTGTAAATTGTGCTGCTGTGGACATAGGGGTGCATATATCCTTTCTGATTGGTGTTTCTGGTTTCTTGGGATATATTCCTAGAAGTGGGATCACTGGGTCAAATGGGAATTCCATTTTTAACTTTCTGAGGAAATTCCATACTGTCTTCCATAGTGGCTGCACTAGTCTGCATTCCCACCAGCAGTGTATGAGGGTTCCTTTTTTCTCTGTATCCTCTCTAGCACTTGTCGTTTGTTGATTTGTTGATGATAGCCATTCTTACAGGTGTGAGATGATACCTCATTGTTGTTTTGATTGGCATCTCTCATTGAGTAGTGACTTTGAAGATGTTTTCATATGTCTCTTGGCTCTCTGAATGTCCTCTTTTGAAAAGTGTCTATTTAAGTCCTTTGCCCATTTTTTGATTGGATTGTTTATCTTCCTTTTGTTAAGTTGTATGAGTTCCCTATAAATGTTGGAGATTAAACCTTTATCGGTGATAACATTGGCAAATATGTTCTCCCACCCATGCAGTGGGCTTTCTTGTTTTGTTGATGGTTTCTTTTGCTGTGCAGAAGCTTTTCATTTTGATGTAGTCCGATTTGTTTATTTTCTCTTTAGTTTCCAATGCCCTAGGAGCTGTATCGGTGAAGAAATTGCTTTGGCATATGTCTGAGATTTTGTTGCCTTTGGATTCCTCTAGTATTTTTATGGTTTCCCATCTAACATTTAAGTCCTTTATCCATTTTGAGATTATTTTTGTGTATGGTGTAAGTTGTTGGTCTAGTTTTATTTTTTTGCATGTATCTGTCCAATTTTCCCAACACCATTTATTGAAGAGACTGTCTTGACTCCATTGTACGTTTTTGCCTCCTTTGTCAAATATTAATTGAGCATATTGGTTTGGGTCGATTTCTGGGTTCTCTATTCTATTCCATTGGTTTATATGTCTGTTCTTGTGCCAGTACCAGACAGTTTTGAGAACAGTGGCTTTGTAATACAGCTTGATATCTGGAATTGAGATCCCACCTACTTTGTTCTTCTTTCTCAGGATCACTGCAGCTACCTGGGATCTTTTTTTATTCCAGATTAATTTTTGGAGAGTTCATTCTAGGTCTGTGAAATATGCCATTGGTATTTTACTTTTTTTTATTATATTTATTTATTTTTTTAAAAATATATTTTATTGATTTTTTTTACAGAGAGGAAGAGAGAGGGATAGAGTGTTAGAAACATCTATGAGAGAGAAACATTGATCATGCCTCCTGCACACCTCTCATGAGGATGTGCCTGCAACTAAGGTATATGCCCTTGACCAGAATTGAACCTGAGACCCCTCAGTCTGCAGGCCAATGCTCTATCCACCGAACCAAACCGGTTAGGGCACCATAGGTATTTTAAATGGGGAGTCCGTTGACTTTATAGATTTCTTTGGATAGTATGGACATTTTAATGATATTGATTCTACCAATCCATGAACCTGGTATGTTCTTCCATCTATTTATATCTTCCGCTATCTCTTTTTCCAATGCCCTGTAGTTTTCTGAGTAGAGGTCTTTTACCTCTTTAGTTAAGTTTATTCTTAGTTATCTTAATTTTTTTGGTGTGATGGTAAAGGGGATTGATTTTTTAGTCTCTCTTTCTGTAAGTTCATTATTGGTGTATAAAAATGCCATAGATTTCTTGGTGTTTATTTTGTATCCTGCTACATTGCCAAATTCATTTATTAAGTCTAATGATTTTTTGATGGAGTATTTAAGGTTATTTTTATGTACAATATCATGTCATCTGCGAATAAGGACAGTTTTACTTCTTCTTTTCCAATTTGGATGCCTTTTATTTTTTTCTATTTGTGTGATCCCAATGGCTAGTACTTTCAGTACTATGTCGAACAAGAGTGGTGAGAGTGGGCATCCCTGTCTTGTTCCTGTTCTAATGGGAAATGGTTTTAGTTTTTGCCCACTGAGTATGATGTGGGCTGTGGGTTTGTCATATATGTCTTTTATTATGTTGAGATATGATCCTTCTATTCCCACCTTGCTGAGAGTTTTTATCAAAAATGGGTGTTGGATTTTGTCAAATGCTTTTTCTGCATGAATTGATATGATTATGTGGTTTTATCTCTCAATTTGTTTATGTGATGTATTACGTTTATTGATTTGCAGATATTGTACCATCCTCGCATCCCTGGGATAAATCCTACTTGGTCATGGTGTATGATCCATCTACTGCTGGATCAGGTTTGCTAGGATTTTGTTGTGGATTTTGGCATCTATGTTCATGAGGAATATTGGCCTGTAATTCTCTTTCATTGTGTTGTCTTTATCTGTTTTTGGTATTAGGGTAATGCTGGCTTCATAGAATGAGCTTGGAAGTGTTCCTTCCTCTTGAATTTTGGGAATAGTCTGAGGAGAATTGGTTTTAGTTTTCCCTTGAATGTTTGGTAAAACTCCCCTCTGAAGCTGTCTGGCCCTGGGATTTTGTTTGCTGGAAGCTTTTTGATTACTGCTTTAATTTCTTCCATAGTTATTGGCCTATTGATATTTTTAGATTCTTCCTGATTGAGTTTTGGATGGTTGTATTTTTCTAGGAATATGTCCATTTCCTCCAGGTTGTCCAGTTTGTTGGAATAGAGTTGTTCTTAGTATTTTTAAACAATCCTTTGTATTTCTCTGGGGTCTGTTGTTATTTCTCCTTTCATTTCTGATTTTATTTATTTGGGTCTTCTCTCTTTACTTCTTGGTGAACTTGGCTAGAGGTTCATCAATCTTGTTTATCCTTTCAAAGAACCAGCTCTTGGTTTTGTTGATCGTTTGTATTGTTTTTTTGGTCTCTATGTCATTTATCTCTGCTCTGATCTTTATTATTTCCTTTCTTCTGCTTACACCGGCCTTTTCTTTTGCTCTCTTTCTAAGTCTTTGAGTTGTAGGGTTAGGTAATTTATTATCATTGTTTCTTGTTTTTTGCAGTAGGATTGTAGAGCTATGAACTTCCCCCTCAAGACTGCTTTAGCTGTGTCCCATAGGTTTTGGATTGTTGTGTTTTCATTGTCATTTGTAAATAAATAAAATTTATAAATAAAAAATGATGTTTTTTATTTCTTCTTTTATCTCTGTGGTAACCCAGTCATTGTTTAATAGCATGCTTATTAGTCTCCATGTGTTTGATTTTTTTGGATTGTTTTTATTGTAGTTGAGTTCCAGTTTTCTGCTATTGTGATCTGAGAAGATGCTTGATATAATTTCTATCTTCTTGAATTTGAAGAGCTTTTGCCTGTGACCCAGTATATGGTCTATGTTTGAAAATGACCCATGTGTACTTGAGAAGAATGTATATTCCGTGGTTTTGAAGTGTTCTGAAGATACCAATTAACACATTTTTTGTGTGGAAAACGAGTAAAATCGGATCCACCAGGGAGACTGTCAATGGACATGGCGAAACATACATTGGAACCTCTAGTTGGAACCGGCAAAAATAAAAATGTTTTACGTCATTGTCGTGTGTGTGCCGCTCATAAACTACGCAGTGAAACGTGGTACATGTGCAAGTTTTGTAATGTACCCCTGCACAAAGGAAAGTGTTTTGAACGCTACCACACAGTGAAGCACTATTAGGTTATAGTTTTTTTTATAAGATCTGTTGAAAATTTCGAAAAAATATTGTCATTTTGTATAAATAAAATTATTTTGATTGTGAAAGAGTGTTTTTTATATGTTTACCTAGAATGTAGTAATTTTGTGTATATAAAAAATACAATAACACGTATTTTGCAAAGGAAATAAATAGAGACCTCTTTTTCAACTAAAACACTGAAAGTTTCATAGAAAAATATCAAATAGATCAAAAGATATGAATATTTTACGGAAAGTCTAATTTTGGCGAGAAAATGTCAAAAAAGCCCTGCATTGCGACGCAATTTGGCGGGAAAATGCCTGATTACAAAGTGTTAATTCCATCTGATCTAGTGAATCATTTAGGATTGATGTTCCTTTGCTGATTTTTTGTTTAGCGGATTTGTCCATTGGTCATGGTTGGGTATTAAAGTCCCCTACTATGATTGCATTGCTGTCAATCTCTCCTTGATTTCCTCTAGAAGTTTTTTTTTTTTAATGTATTTGGGTTCTCTTATATTGAGTGCGTATATGCTTACCAGAGTTATTTCTTCTTGTTGGATTGCTCCCTTTAGTATTATGAAGTGGCCTTCCTTACCTCTTTTTATGTCCTTCACTTTGCGATCTAATTTGTCAGATATAAGTATTGCTACCCCAGCTTTTTTTTTCATTTCCATTTGCCTAAAAAACCTTTTTCCATCCCTTCACTGTCAATCTGTGTGTGTCTTTTTTCTGAGGTGGGTTTCCTGTAGACAGCAGATATATGGGTCATGTTTTCTTATCCACTTATTCTTTGTCTTTTGATTGGGGCATTTAATCCATTTACATTTAAAGTTATTATTGACAGATACTTGTTTGTCGCTTTTTATTCCTTTACCCCTGTGTTCCTTCTACGTTTCCTATTTTTTTCTTTTTACAGAAGACCCTTTTAATATTTCTTGCATTGCTGGTTTGGTGGTGATAAACTCCCTTAGTCCTTTTTTGTCTGTGAAGCTCCTGATTTCACCCTCAATTTTGATTGATAGACTTGCTGGGTACAGTATTCTTGGATTCAGACCCTTCCTTTGCATGACTCTGTATAGTTGTATATTTCATTCCATTCCCTTCTTGCCTGATGTGTTTCTGTTGAGAAATCAGTCGCTAGTTGGATAGGGGAGCCTTTGTAGGTAACTTTCTGTCTCTCTGGCCACTTTTAAGATTCTTACTTTGTCGTTGATGTTTGCCAGTCCTATCTAATAAAGGAGTAAATTGCAAATTGACCATCACAAGATGGCTTCCCTCATGTGGTCAAAGAAGGCCACCACAAGATGGCTAGCAAGGGAGGGCAGTTGGGAGGGGACCCAGGCCTGCAGGGGAGTACAGTTGAGGGGGATCCAGGCCTGCAGGGAAGGGCAGTTGGGGGGGGCCAGGCATGCAGGGGAGGGCAGTTGGGAGGGACCCAGGCCTGCAGGGGAAGACAGTTGGGCGGGGGACCATCCTGGCAAGGGGAGGGCAGTTAGGGGCAATCAGTCCAGCACAGGAGCAGTTAGGCATGATCAGGCTGGCAGTGGAGTGGTTAGGAGCAAACGGCAGGCGAAAAGTCGGGAGCCAGCAGTCCTGGACTGTGAAAGGGGTGTCCAACTGCTAGTGGGATAGGGCCTAAACGGGCAGTCAGACATCCCTCAAGGGGTCCCAGATTGGAAAGGGTGCAGGTTAGGCTGAGGGACACCACCCTCACCCCCAACTTCCACTCCATGCATGAACTTCATGCAATGGACCTTGAGTTTAATTACAATGTGCCTTGGCGTTGGTCTTTTGGGAGTTCATTTTGTTTGGGACTCTGTGAGCTTCTTGGATTTGTGTGAGTTTTTTTCTTCCTTATATCAGGGAAGTTTTCTGTCATTATTTCTTCAAACAAGTTTTGTATTCCTTGCTCAGTTTCCTCTCCTTCTGGCAGCCCTATTGTGCGGGTGTTGTTTCATTTCATGTTGTTCCAAAGTTCCCTTAGGCTCTCGTCCTGCTTTTTAATTTTTTTCCAGAAGCTTCACTGCTTGAGTATTTTTTCCTATGCTGTATTCTAGCTCCCTGATGCAGTCCTCTGCTTCTGCTAGTCTACTGTTGATGCTTTCTATTGAGTTCTTTATAGCAATGATGTCATTTTTCATTTCTTCTTGGTTCTTCTTCATTTCCTCTTGGTTGTTACACATATTGTTGAATTTGTCTTCCATTCTTTTCATCCACCTTATGACCATTTCTCTGAATTCTTTCTCTGACAGGTTGCTTGCCTCTGTTTCGTTCACATCCTTTTCGGATGATGCCTGTTTTTCTTTCATATGCAGGCTGTTTCTTTGTCTCTCCATGATCTCTCTGCTCTAGGTATCTGGTTATGTAGTTGTCTCTCTTCTACGTTGATTTAAAGGCACGAAATATAGCACAACAAGGCACAATACACAAGGTACTGAATACAAAAGTATTCATGATACTAATATCCCCAAATAAAGGTGACCACCAGAGAAAAGAGAATTAGGGGATAAGAAGGAAAGAAGAAGAGAAAAAGAAAAAAAAATGAGTGTAAAAACAAGATTGAGAAAAGGTAAAAAAAAGTAAGAGAGAAAAAAAGGAATGAAATAGAAGAGGGGAAGAAACTATATGGTGAGAAAACTCCAATAAAACAGCCACTAATTCCAATAAATGCCAGCAACAGATACCTAGAGATGAATGCAAACTACAGACAACAAATGAATATCAAGTGAGGCGAAGGAAAACAGAAGCAAAAAAAAAAATAACCAAAAAAACCCCACAAAAAACAAACAAAAAGAAAAAGCGAAACAATCTCACAAACAAGCATAGAAAACCCCAGTATAATTAACAATAAAGCAAACAACAGCAAAACGACAGAGAGAAAAATAAATTGGATAGTGAAGAAAGAGAAGAATGAGGTGTGTATGGACTTAGAGCAGGGGATTGGAAATTAGGTATGTAAGTAGTGTGAAATTTTAACAGGGTAAAAAGAGGGAATAAGGAAAATCTAAAGCAGGAATAGGGTAAGAGAAACAGGACAACCAAAGGGGAAAAGTGAGGAAGAGAGTGTTGGCATAAAGGTGAAGTCAAGATAGAGTAAAATGATGGTAAAGGAAAAATGAAAATAGAATGTAGAACACTAATCCCAAAATAAAATAAAGAGGAAATAAAATGCCCCTAAAAAAAGGTAAAATAGTAGTAGTAATATTGATTTAAAATAAAAATGTAATAATAAGGTAAAATCAAATGAGTAAAAAAGATAAAAAATTTAGTTTCTTAAGTAAAAGGTGAAAAAAATAAAGATGTGCAGTAGTGAGGGTCATTCACTTCCTCTACTCTTCTGTTTAGCATGCCTTTGTTCTGTCAGGTATTCAGGAGAGTATTGAGGTTCCCTGTGATACACTGCTCCTCCATGTTGTAAACCACAGTCCTGATTTTAAAGCAGGCAGTATTTCTGTTTCTCAGACTGTTTTTATTTGTGTTTACAGAAGTGTCAGTTTTTGGTTCAGCCCTTGGTGGCATTGTTTCTGGATTGACCTCCAGGGCTATAAGTCTTCTCTAGCTAATATTTAGGTTTTATTTTCCCTATCACACTTAATACTGGTTTGGGAGAATGGACTGCCTCAGAGCTGGTTTCTTGATTCATTACTCCCCACTCTGATTCCCAGGTTCCACAAAAACAACTTTCCCCTGCAGTCTCTATGAGTGACCCCAATTGGGTGATCCTATGTATTGGGTTTAATAATCAAAAGCAAGGATTTAATGAGGAAAAAAAAAAATGGAGCCCGAGTGTGTGAGCTCGCAATCTCCACCATCCAGCTCTGCGCGCAATTATCCCAAGGTCTCTTCCGCAAGTTCTCTCTCCCCTGGCACTGAGAAGCTGGCACACTGGCAAAATCCAAGGCTGCCTTTTTGCACCCAGTCCAGCTATGGGCTGAATTTTTAGAGTTCCCTTCTGCCAGCAGTCCCGTGGGTCCCCTTCCCACTTGCAGATCATGCTGGTTCCAATGGCCACGGACTTTGTGGGGCACAGACTTCTCCTGCACGCATTCCTCTCTCCAACCTGGATTACAAACTGCACCTTTATCTAGGTGAAATCTGAGTTTTCCGTGAGGAGGCACAGGGCTCATCTGAGTCCACGTATTCGCGCTGCTTGAGATCTGGTGTTCCTGGGTTCGTAGCTCGTCCCTGGGTGCGTGGTTGCAGGGTCTCTGGATGTATACTCTTTCGATAATAGCCACTCAAGATGGCACAGTCTGCAGCAGAGCCGGCCATTCCGGGAGAGGTTTCAGCAGCAGTGGGGGCTTCCTGGTTAGGGGAGCCTGAGCCGGTGGTCTCCAACAGTCTCCTGGAGTATATATGTCACTCACCCACATATTTACAGTCTTGGTACGTCCATACACTCTCCTTTCCATCTTTCACTCTCACACTGTCTTGCAGTCTGCCTTCTGGTCGGCAGCCATCTTGTCGGTATCCTCAGTGTTCTTGAGCATAATCATTGATTTACCTAGTTGATATCTCAGTTGATTTGAGGGATTAGAATAGCAGACACTTTGAAAGAATTTTTTAAAGATTATTGTGGAAGAAACAAGGTTTGGAAGTGGGGATGATAAGAAGGGCTTAGGAGTACAGTGATGGAAGATGGCTTCAAGAGAGGCAAGGCTGGGTTGTTAGAGGTCTGTAAGCACTTAAAAGTTCTTGTAGAGCCCTGACCAGTTTGGCTCAGTGGATAGAGCATCAGCCTGCAGACTGAAAGGTCCCAGGTTTGATTCTGGTCAAGGGCATGTACCTTGGTTGTAGGCACATCCTCAGTGGGAGGTGTGCAAGAGGCAGCTGATAGATGTTTCTCTCTCATCGATGTTTCTAACTCTCTATCCCTCTTCCTTCTTCTCTGTAAAAAATCAATAATATATATTAAAAAAAAGTCCTTGTAGGATTGTAGGGGTGTTTTTATTCACACCAAAATTTAGTAGTGATTCTTTGTCTATCCACTCTCTCCCTCTGTTTTAATAACAGCTTTATTGTTATGCAATTCATATATTGTACATTTCACCTATTTATGGTGTACAAATCAATGGTGTTTAGTATAGTCATACAGTTGTGCAACCATCACCACAGTCAATTTTAGGACATTTTCATCACCTCCACAGGAAATCCTGTATGTAAGTAATTCCCCATTTTCTCTCAACTCTCCCTTAAACCTAGGAAAATACAGATCTATTTTTTGTTTTTATGGATTTGTCTGCTGTGAACATTTTATATAAATGAAGTAATATAATATGTGATCTTTTGGCTTCTTTTACTTAGCATAAAATTTCAGAGTTTATCTGTATTGTAGCATATATAAAAAGTACTTCACTTCTTTTTATTTTTATTCAGATTATTACAGTTGTTCCCCCCCATACTCCTCTCCTCCCAGTTGCCACCCCACCCTCTGTCCTTACCCCCCCACTGTCCTCATCCATAGGTGTATGATTTTTCTCCAGTCTCTTCCTGCACCCCAACACCCTTTTCCCCCTGAGAATTGTCAGTCCACTCCATTTCTATGCTCCTGATTCTATTCTATTCACTAGCTTATTCTGTTCATCAGATTTTTCACTTGATTTTTGGATTCACTTGTTGATAGATATGTTCTTCTTCTTCTCAAAGGATTCCTTTCAGCATTTCATGTAATACTGGTTTGGTGGTGATGAACTCCTTTAGCTTTTTCTTGTTTGTGAAGCTCTTTATCTGACCTTCAATTCTAAATGATAGCTTTGCTGGGTAAAGTAATCTTGATTGTAGGTTCTTGCTATTAATCACTTTGAATATTTCTTGCCACTCTCTTCTGGCCTGCAAAGTTTCTGTTGAGAAATCAGCTGACAAGTCATATGGGTACTCCCTTGTAGGTAACTAACTGCTTTCCTCTTGCTGCTTTTACGATTCTCTCTTTGTCTTTTGCCCTTGGCATTTTAATTATGATGTATCTTGGTGTGGTCCTTTTTGGATTCCTTTTGTTTGGGGTTCTCTGCACTTCCTAGACTTGTAAGTTTATTTCTTTCGCCAGGTAGGGGAAGTTTTCTGTCATTATTTCTTCAGATAGATTTTCAATATCTTGCTCTCTCTCTTCTTCTGGCACCCCTATAATTCTGATGTTGGTACGCTTGAAGTTGTCCTAGAGGCTCCTTACACTATCTTCATATTTTTGGATTCTTTTTTCTTTTTGTTTTTCCGGTTGGGTGTTTTTTGCTTCTTTGTATTTCAAGTATTTGACTTGTTTCTTGCGATCCTCTAGTCTGCTGTTGGATCTCTGTATATTATTCATTATTTCAGTCAGTGTATGCTTAATTTCTAGCTGGTCCTTTTTAAGTTCCTCAAAGGTTGCACTAAATGTATCGACAGTTTCTAGAAAATTCTTGAAAAACCTTATAACCATGGTTTTGAACTCTATATCCAGTAGTTTGCTAAACTCCATTTATGTAATTTGTGACCTGTTTCTTTGTCTACGCATTTTGGCTGCTTCCCTGCATTGAGAGTGGCTTTCTGTGCTAGATGTCTTGATTGTTGTTGGTATCACTGAGAGGAATTGACCTCCAGGCCACTTGGCTATGAAAATCAGCTGTGCCTACAGTGGGAGAACTTCTGTGCTGGAGACACCCTTATAGGGCAAGACTTGCTTCAATGGGGCTTTGTTGCTCACTGAGTCTGCCCCCTGAGTGTGTCCGTTATGTATCTGAGGAGTTGTATTCTGGATGGTCCCACTGTGACCACTGGGTACACTGGCTCTTGGATCTCTAAGGAGGTGCTAATTTAGCCTTTGTCTGAGGCTACCCAGACTTTTGTATGCAAAAGCCTCTGCATGCAGCTTGGGTGGGACGGGGTCTTGGGGAATCAACAGGGTGGAGCAAACAGCTATGGCTGATTCTCAGCCCAGCCCTAAGAGGCACCGAGTGTCAGTGTCCCACGGTAATTGCTGCAAGCAATAGCCGAGAGAAAGCTGCTCTGGAGTTCCTTCTGGTGCCAGACAGTCCAGCTTCTCCCCGTATGAGTCTGGATCCCCAGAAACTCTCCCAGAACTGGAGTTCAGAGCCATCAGAAGCTTGTGCCTCACTCTGGATTGAAAAAGAGAACCGCATCCTCAGTTGCCAGCCCTTTCTGTGAGCCCTTTCCACACGCATCTCTGTACCTCTTTACTTTACTTCCGCACCTCCTCTGAGTCTCAGTATGTTTTTCTCTTTATAGTTGTAGAATTTTCACTCAGCCAGCCTTCCCTGTGGTTCTGGGTGGTGTCTGTTTTTTCTTTTCGTTGTGGTTTTTAAATGATTGTGTGAGGCTGCAATTTCAGGTGTTTACCTATGCTGCCATCTTGGTTTCTCTGCAGTACTTCACTTTTTAAAAATATTTTTTATTGATTTTAGAGAGGAAGGGAAGAAGGATCGATAGAAATGTCAATGATGAGAGAGAATTATTGATCGACTGCCTCCTACATGCCCCTTACTGGGGATCGAGCCCGCAGCCCAGGCATATGCCCTTGGCCAGAATCAAACCTGGGACCCTTCAGTCCACAGGCCTATGCTCTATCCATTGAGCAAAACAGGCTAGGGCTAAGTACTTCACTTTTTAATTTCTGAGTAATATTCCATTGTATGGATATATGGATATACTACATTTTATTCATGTTGATGGACATTTTGTTTTTTTCTACTTTTTGTCTATTGTGAGTAATGCTACTCTGATCTTTGTGTACAAGTTTTTGTCGACATTTGTTTTTAAATTAATTTGACAAAACTTATGTTGTATCTGCTCTATGGTTAAGGTAGTACAAGGGAAACCTGAGGTCTAAGACCATTTTTTTTTTACCCTAGGGAGGGGAGATGTGGAAAGAAAAGCAAGGCATCCTCTGAGCCAGGCTCTATGACCTGGTGTACCTAGTGCTAGAGCTCAGAGATGATGAGGACAGATACCTGCCTTCAGGTGTCCCTTACATGCTAGTAGGCCATGCTCCCTGCAGGAAAAAAGTGTTACAAGGACAACAAGGGCAGCTTCTCGCCCTTTTCCAACCACCATATCACCCATCAGAGACAGTTTCAGGCTGACATGGGGTCAGGCTGGGTTAGATGATCTCTAAATCCTTCCCAGGTCTTAGATGGGAGTATTGGGATGGGGGCCCTAAACCCTCTCACCTTGGGCACGTGCGCATGTGTGTGTGTGTGTGTGTAGGGAGCTTAACTTTTATTTTTGGAACATTATGATGCCTTTTCCCTTGTAAGAAATGTATAGAAGTGCTGTTCTCAATACAAACTATGGTGAAAGAACTGAATTCCCTTCAATTTATTGAAAAAATTTCCAGGCTGATATGTTTGTCAAAGCTTTGTAGTAAAGTAGACTTTTGTGTGTGTGGTAGTAGGGGGAAAGGGGAGAGGTTGCTTCTTGTAAGGCAGAATTTGCCTGGCATTATCTCTTAAAGTCTTTATTTCCAGCAAAAATCTTGTTAACATGCTGTTTGGATTTAAATGGTGGGTGCACCACATTTTATGAAAAGGTCACTGGGAGAAAACTGTCTCTAAATACTTAACTCAGTTTTTTTTTAAGGAAATACATTTCCAATTTTGGATTATGAATTCTTAAATGGACGTTTCACTGTTAAATTTGTTAGAAAATGTTTATAGAGTTTCCCTTAGGAAGATACCTTTATAACTTGAAATCTTTTAAAATACTAGTCAGTATCATGCTTAGCAGGGTGTTGAAATCAAGTGCTTTTCCTTTCTTAGTTCTTTGCACTTTGTCTATTGAAAATGTGAAAAGAAGTCCATCTGAAATTCTCTTTGGGCCACTTAATTCAGTTTCATTACAAAGAAAGTGGGATAAAAATAATATCAAACAAACTCAGCAGGTGATTGGAAATATAGTTGGGGTGAATCAATGGCTCATCCTTAAAATGGCTTTATTTTTCCATTTCGTGAATTTAGCCAGAGGATCCTTTTAAGCCAAAACTCTAGGCAATATTTTTCCTCTGCAGGATTAGTTAGAGAAGATGGGTAAATAGATTTTAGTTTTTAAAACTATGAATACAAAAGGTCATTTGAATTCCAAATATAAAAATTTATAAATTCAGTTACGTTCTAGAATAAATAGAAGTAATTAGGACTGCATTAGTGCAGCATTAATTAACATTGCTAATTCTTCCTATGTAATTATGTCAAATAATAACACAAATAAAATTTATAAATATCAAATGAATACGAGAGGAACCTCCCTTCTCTTTTTAACGCCACCACATTACAGTGTCAGATTATGAACACGCAATATCATCAGGCTTCCAGACACCCACTTCTAAATACAGGCGGCATGAACTCTAATGAAAACATGAACTCCAGTATAAATCTCCTCTGCCACCTGGTTCAACGAGGGGCTGCCTAGCAAGCCAATATTCCGTTCCTGCGAGCATTGCTGAGAATATTTATATAATTAAATATCATCTGTTTGCCCATTTAATTCCTGGTGGCTCTTTTTCCCTGGCTGTTTCTTCTATTTCCTTGAGCAGGAATGGCCCAATAATGTTGCTGCTGCTCTGATGGATTATCTTCATTAGCTACTTGGGGTGATGAGTCCCCGAGTAACGCTGAATTTGATTTACCATGTGCAAAAGCTGAACCTTTGTGAAAGCTCTAAGTAGGGCAGGTTTTATGCAGTTTTTTTTTGAAGAAGGGGGAAAAAAATAAAGTTCTTTTAGGAAACTATTTTGGAAAATACTTTGTTCTCCTAGGATATCAACAAAGTAATGATATTGAAAATCCTTTTTGATAAAGAAAAGGTGAATGAAGAACAAGATGTTCCAAAAAGAACACAGGAGACCGAGCTAAATGTAGGGGTAATGCTGATACTAGGCACAATTTTTGGGGGTCTCAGTTTCTGTGTCTGAGAAGCAGGGAACTGGGTTGGTGGCTCTCCAAGGCCCCTTCTGCAAGAAACCAGGTTTTGGAGTTGACAAATATGTGTGACTCCTGCCCCTGGCATTGGTAGTGTGGCTTCTGGGCAAGTCACCCAATCTCTTGAAGCCTCAGGCTCTGCATCTTTAAAGTGGGCACACACCACTTCTTTCTTCTCACTTGTTTCAGGCCAGTGATGAGGACTAAATAGGAAAAAGCACTGAAAGCAACTGCACAGAGCCCAAGTTCATACAGGCAGGGGAAGTGGGACTCAAATGCAGGCTTGCCGACTGGAGCCCTTCACGCCCTTAGCTATGGTTGAATCCTGTGTAATGGGAGTTCACGTAGTAAGTATCATGGTGCCTTAGAATCAGTAGACTGTTGTGCTCAGAACCTAGGGTGGATCCTTAGCTGTGAAACTTTTTCATATCATTTCATTTTTCTCTTCAGTAGAATAGTACCCACTGTTCAGGGCTGCCGTGAGAAGGAAGTGAGGCCAAGTGTGGAACTGCTGTATGTACTGCTAAGCAAATGCAAATGCTTTTAAAATGTCATGAGGCGGTTGATCATTGAACCATAGCTAGTTATGCCATTTACCATGGAAGTGGGGCATTATGCCTTCTGAGCTATAGAGAAAAAACCCTGTTTTGGTGCCACATTAGAAAACCAGATAAATCTAGTAGATATCTGGAAGTTGGAAGAATAGTTAAAATCAGGATGGTATTGGGTAGAAATAGAGTTCTGTCGCATGCTAGTGCACTCTGGATCAAAGGACCTTCTATCTATTAATAAGAGTCAGGCACAGGATAACTAAAGTAGGAGCCACAGGCATCATCACGGGGGAAGGTGGGCTTGCATGGGAACCTCAGCGGGGCACAGACCTGACTGACATGGGCACTGGTTGCCCGTGAGGCAGCAGACGGCCACTGGAACAGGAGCAGGTTTAAATCTTGATGCTTTATAGAACTAGTCTCTCTGCTTTCTGTGTTTTGAATGCACAAAGGAGAAAAATACTGTAGCTTCACCCCGGGAAATATAAAAGGAGATCATTCTCTCAATATGTTTTATCTTGTACTTCATTCTTAAAAAATATATTTTTATTGAGAGAAAGAAATGGAGAGGGAGAGAGAGAAACATCAATGATGGGAATCATTGATCGGCTGTCTCCTGCATGCCCCACATTGGGGATCGAACTCAAAATCTGGGCATATGCCCTGACTGGGAATCAAATCATCACCTCTGGTTCATGGGTCAGTGATCAACCACTGAGCCACACCGGCTGGATATGATTCTTGAGGTCTTTCTCTTAAGTTTTCTCCAACCCCCGTGATTCTCCTCTTAAGAAACGCTTTTTTTCCTTAAAACCATATACTCATTGCAGCTAAACTAACACATCACAAAACAGTACTTTTAACTGGACATAAAGAGAAAATGAAGCTAAGATGTATAGATCTTTCTCATTAGTCCTGAATTGTTATCATTTACAGTTTAATGTAATTCTAATTCTGACCTCCTTTCTTTTAATTTCTTTTAAAAATTTATTGGTGATAGTGAAAGAGAGGAAGAAACATCTGTTTGTTGTTCCACTTATTTATGCATTCATTTGTTGATTCTTGTATGTGCCCTGACCGGGGATCGAACCTGCAACCTTGGCATATCAGGACTATGCTCTAGCCAACTGACCTACCTGGCCAGGGATCTGGCCTTTCTTGATTGCTATGTTCCTATTAAAGTTTCTGTACATCCTTCCTGGGTGAAAAGTCCCTCGATGTGCTGTTTACAGTCTTCGGGCTTCAGTATATTTAGCACCAGGCTTCTTCTATTATCTGTTAGCCCATGCCCTCTATCTCGCTGCTGTTTAGGACAGTCAAAGAGGTGGGCCTGGTGCGCTTCTCCAGCTTTGGAAATATTTTGTGCTGTGCTGGTTCTGACCACTCCCCTTTTCTTTAGTACTCTCCAATAGGCCAAAAAAAAAAGTAAAATATTTAGTAATCAAAATCCCATGTCACAGAGAATAGCAAAACTATTGGGATTACGTACTTGTAATTTTTATTTTTAAGATTAATAATATATTTGAAAGCAGAATGCAATACCTGGAACATAGTAGAATTTTAATAAATATTATTCCCTTTAGAACAGTTATCCTCAACCTTGGCTGCACATAAAAATTACCTGAGAAACTTAAAAAATACTGATGCCTAGGCCCCATCCTTGACCAGTGAAGTCAGAATCGCAAGGGGTGAGGTCTAGGTGTTCATATTTTTAGAAAACTTCCCAGGTAATTTTAATGTGCAGCCTAGGTTGAGAATTGCAGCAAATGGCCTTCATATATATATATATTTCTTGAGGTGCTGGTTTCTAATTAGACTTAATATCATTACAATTTAAATGCGTTTGTTTTGTTAAACTTAATGGGAACTAACACCTCTCTCTTCAATAATATACCCACTTTCTCTGGCATAAGCACTTATTGTTTTTAAAACTAGGTTTCCAATTACAAACCTAAACACACCCCAGGGCAGAACCTTAGAATTGCATCAAACAAAATTTTAGATCATGGATTTCAAATGGTTTCCTGACAAACCCAGCTTGAAGACAGGCCAAGGGTAAGACAGGGGAAAGGTGGCCAGCAGTGAGTTCACACCTGGATTATGTGCCAGTTTGTGCACAGGTGGCTTTAGTTTCTTAATGACACTTTACTAAACTCTTTAGGTTTTTGTAGCCAGTCTACTTTCTAACTCCCAATTCAGGGCACACAGGCTTGTAAATAAGCGAGTATATAGAGGACATTGTCATTGGAATCGGAACCTGAGTTTCCTCATCTGTAAATTGGGGGCTTTGAGGAGTCCCTCATGGGATTACAGGGAGAATTAAATAATTGCTAACATTTACTGAGTGCTTACTATGTGCCAAACACTATTCTAAGTTATAAAAAGGATGACGTTATTTAAATACCAGTACATTTCTGTAATAGGCATCATCATCATCATGTTCCTTTTACGGATGAAGAAATCAAAGTACAGAGAGGCTAAGTAACTTACATGAGATTCTAGGACTGGTCCATGGGGTTTTGGGATTTGAACCTGTGCAGTATAATTCCAGAGTTTGTGCACAAAAATCTCTGTGTTATTATATCCCATACTAGAGGCCCAGTGCACAAAATTTTTGCACAATGGGGGGGTTCCCTCAGCCTGGCCTGCACCCTCTCCCCGCCACGGCTGCGCTTGCCGACTGTGAGCCCAGCTTCTGGCTGCATTGAGCATCTGCCTCCTTGTGGTCAGTGCGCATCATGGCAACCAGTCATTCCGCCTTTCAGTCGATTTGTGTATTAGTCTTTTATTATATAGGATAGGAGTAAAGTCATATAGTTCTTATCTTTTTCTGTCTGATTTATTTTTCTTAGCATAATACTCTCAAGCTCCATCCATGTTGTCAAAAATGGCAACATTTCATCTTTTTAATGGCTGAGTAGTATTCCACTGTATATATGTACCACATCTTCTTTAGTCATCCATTTAAAAGCATCAATTAAACAAACAGAACAAACAAACAGATTCATAGATATAAACAACAGAATGGTGTTGACCAGAGGGGAAGAGCCGTGGGGGGAAAACATAGAGTAAAAGGGGTCAAATACATGGTGATGGAAGGAGACTAGACTTCATGTGGTGAACACACAATAAAGTTATACTATAGATGTTGCATTATCAAGCACCTAAAAGTTATATAATGCTATTAACCAATGTTACCCAAATTAATTTAATTAAAAACACACACACAAAACCCCCACTGCCTAGGTCACACGAAAATGCCTGAGATAGTGTGTGGTGCAGCAGAATAGACCCTCAGGAAAGAAGGAACCTGAAGCTAGTAAATTGGAAGGAGAAGAGGTGAACCTGTCTGCACTCAAAAGAGCTGAGACAGGATTGGCGTGGGGCAACTGGTAGAAATGATGGTATGCTTTTTTAGAAGGTTTTGAGGGTTTCGTTACCTGAGTTGCAGGGGAGAATGAACTTAGAATATTATTAATTAGTGGATAATAACATTCAAAGGTTGAAATGTGTAGGAGATGCATTTTAGCATAATGATGTGTGTATGTGTGTGTGCCTATGTGTATGTAAGTTTGTGTCTGTGTGTGTATATTTGTGAACATTTGTGTGTGCTTGTATGTTTAAGTGTATGTTTGTGTGTTGGAGAGTTACCTGGCAAGTGACCTGGCCTCACCCTTAAGCTTGACATTCTCTGAGCTGGGGATCTACATTTTACTTCTGGAATCTTGTGTGCCCCCACCCCATCAATCAGTTGATCATACTTTCAGGGTTGGATACTATTTTTGCCATCTCAGTTCAGTCCTTACTAAATGATGGGTTCAGCCCATTTCCTGGAATCTGTGAGCAGACCTGCCTGCCAGCTGGGTGGCCTCAGATGCCTGCAGAGCCTACAGACTTACCCCCAAATCACAACGCTGGATAAATGTTACCACCATTTGGGACTGGTGTCCAGGTTGCTCTCAGTCTCCTTGCCCCACTCTGCACCCTTTGACCCCTTTAATTAAGTCAGGCACTCTGCAGAAAGGTCTGGGATAAATCTAGTGTGCTCCTAGGGTTGAGAAACTCTGGTTGCTCACATCTAACCTATGCAGAGGACCGAGTTATACAGAGAAGTTAGACTCATCATAGTGCAGAAAGGCAGCAGAGCCAAATACCTTAACTCCAGGTTAGTATGCCTTTTCCGTTCTCCCCTTTCTCTATCATCCTCCAACATTGCCCTTGCCCCTCTCCCACTCAAGGAATTAAAATGTTTTGTCTGGAAGTAAGCGGACTTGACAAACATGGCCAGGGCTCCCGCAGCAGCTGTGTTCAGAGTGTTTGGATGCTAGCGATGCAAGCTTTAACATGGAGATTGGTGTCCAAAGGCGCCCGATATCTCCGTATCCATTTGCATTGTGCTGAACGTCATGTGGAAACCAATCAAATAATGATCTTGGGAATGAAATATTCAACGAACAATGTTATTAACATATAAAAGACTTATGGGCAAATCACTTTTAAGTATGACAAGGCTTCAAAATGTGTTTCATTTGAGCATGGGGAGAAAGGCTTTGGGGGGTTGTTTATCAGCAGTGCCATGAGGGAGGCTTATTTCTTCCCTTTAAATCTGGATGAATATGCATGTGTGCGCTGCATGATAATAGCAATCACGCCAGCCAGGAGATTAGCTGAGCTTGTGCTCCAGTAATTCCAGCATGCAAATTCCAAGTACAGAGCAGGCAGAGGAGGCATGTGCTGCATTTTGCTCTCCTCTACCTCCCAACCTTTGTGCTGTGGGCTAGGTGTGCCTCAGGGACCTTCGCAAAGTCAAAGTCTACATAGGTGGGTCTTTGCATGGATGCGGATCCACTTTCGCATATTGTAATATTGTGAGAGATACAAATAGAGGATTGCATGAAATTTAATGAATAATTATAGATGCCCATGTAATCCCTCCCACCCCCAGGAAAAGAATATTGCCAGTGCCCTAGAAGAGCCTCCTCCGCCCTCTTACCCAGATGTTGTTTAAGAAAACTGGATATGGAGAGCAGCCACATGGGTGACCAGGAATGGAAAAGCTCTGCTAGGTCTTGGCAGTGCCACTTCTTGACCAGAGGATGGTTCCTTTCCTTTCTGATATTTAGGAGGCAGTAGGGTTTGTGGAACCCCATTGTGGGTTTCTCATCTCTGTGACCTTGGGCAAGACCCCTGTGCTCCTTGTGCCCTAGTTTTCCTATCTGTAAAATGGCGATAATGAAAGTACCTACCTCATGGGATTGTTGAGAGGATCAAATGTTTTAGTACATGCAAAAATGCTCAAAACTGTGTCAGGCACATGTATGTTTTCAGTTACTGCTGCTACTACTTTTAGTATTAGTAATGCTCTTGGCTCTATGTAGTCGTGTGATTTTGTGTGTGGAATTCTCAGTCTGGAAAATAATATCAACATATACAGATGTCTGTATTATTTTGGTCTGTCCATGTGGTTGGGGGATTATCATCCCAGGCCAGTTTAGGTGTCTCAGCCATGTGCATTGTTTTTCTCTCCTCTCCTAGGAAGAACATTGCAACTTGGCACAAAAATAATTTTTAAGAGAATGCTTCAGCATGAATAAGATTATTGGAGGTAGGGAGGAAAGAGCTAACATTGATTGATTATCTAAACAATGCCATTTAACCCTAGAGGGGAAAAAAAAAGCCCTGTACAATAAGGCACTTTTAATTCATTTTACAGATTAGGCAAATGAAGCTCAGAGAAGCGAAGCAACTTGGCTGATGTCACATAGTAAGTGGTTCAGCTGGAATCAAACATGAGTCTATTTTCAGAGACTTCAGGTGCTTCAAGCTCAGTTAGTCCAACTTCCTATCCATGCAGGAATACTTCCTTCTACACACCTGCAAAGTGTAGGCTTTGCTTGAATAAATCATAGATTTAGAAGAGCATGGCATCTTGCTTGAATATGCTAAGTCTATACCAGTGTCCTGATTTATTGTTTCCAGCCACAGGTAATGCTGCTGGACTTCAAGGCATCTATAGATATTCACGATCAAAAGATGCACAAGTTGTTCTTAATCACTATGTGTTATGGACAGGCTTTGAGTTTGAACCCTATAAAGGGAGTGTTATAAAAATGCTTCTGCATTTGTATACTTTTTTTCATAACCTTCTCTTATGGTGGCAGGACATAGCTCTCTTTATCCAGTTACTCAAATTGGGACATCAGCTATAACAACCTTCGAGGACTTCAGAGTGATGATGCAGCAAAGACAGACTTAGGTGGAATCCTAAGTCTGTCTGGGCCATTGTTAGGGCCTAATGTATTCTCTCACTTCTTTATTGGTCTGTCTGTCCGACTGAAGGATTTATAGAATAGGAAAGGTGGCAAAAAAACTTTAGCCTATTCGTCAACCTGCATTACTGTGTGAATAAAGTAGAGCATTTACTTCCACCAAGGGAAGTTAATAGAAAGGGTTATTTAACTATTTGTATGCCTGCTGATTTTTATTCAATGTCTCCATTAACAGTGTTAGTGCTGTTTCAGTTTATTAGTGTTTGCTCATTTCAGAACTACTCTTTGTGATATCAATTCAAAGTGGATCAAAACCATAGACATAAACATAAAACCATCAAATTTCCTGAAGAAAATATTGGAGAAAATCTATGACCTTGAGTTAGGCAAATAATTCTTACATAGGCAAAAACAACAACAACAAAACCCAACTAACTGGACTTCAAAAAAAAAAAAGTGTTCTTCGAGAGACATTAAGAAAATGAGAAGACAATTTTGCACATATTTATTCCTAACCATTTCATTTTGTTTGAAGCTATTATAAATAACATCTTTAAAAACTTTCTATTTCTAACTGCTCGTTGTTAGTAAATAAAAATTAACTTGATTTTTGTATGTTGACTCCTATCCTGAGGTTTTTAAAACTCCTATTAATTCTAGTAACCTTTTGGCCCATTCCTTGGTATTTTCTATGTAGTCCATCCTATCTTTGTGAATAAAGATGGTTTGATTTTTCTTTGCCAATCTAAATGCATTTTATTCCCCTTTCTTATCTTATTGGATTGACAAGGACCTCTTGCATGATGTTGAGTTGGTAGATAAAGTACAGTGGATAGTCCTCGTCTGGTTCTTGATCTTTGGGGAAAAGTCCCCAGTTATTCTCCACTGAGAATGATGCTGGCTTTTTGCTAGTAAGCATCTAGCTTGGTTTTCTGCCATTTATTTTTATTGCAGACTCCCAACTAACATTCCCCCATCATCTTTAACGCTCTGCTAAAGGGCATAGGAAGGGAAAGGCTGGACTAGGTGTAGTCCAGTTAGAAAAAGCTGCTGCTTGGGAGTCAGTCTTAATTGGTTTCAGAAATATTTGATCTTTCTCTTGTGGTCCAATGCAGGCATATTCCCCCCAGTGTGTCCTTGTTCTTTTCTCCCTTGACACCCCTACCCCTGAAAAAAAAATGTCAGAGATAATATTTTATGTGTATTATTTTAATTTCAGTCTTAACTTTTTACATAGAACTTTAAGGGCATGAAAGTTCTTGTGTTTATAGCAAGAGTTCTTGTCAACTTCTTACTCTCTAGTTTCTGTGAGAGAAAACAAGGTCCTATTTATCTTTGTTGATAAGGCATCAGGTAACTTACTAATGAACAAAACTGTAGAAAGAAATATACTTTTTCATTTGTCAGTGCTGTTCTTCCCCCAGTGAGTAAACTGCTGCACATTTGATAGCACTGGCAGCAATAGCAAACTACTGATATGGAATCACCCAGTTAATTAAATAAAGATTATATTACTGGAAAAAGCTAAATCATCAACTCAACCATATGAAAACACTTTTAAAATCATCTTAAAAATGTCTTTGCAGTTTGTTTAGCTAGTAGAATTTGTGCAAAGTATCAATCATTATAACAGCATTATAGTTCTATTAACAGCTACTTGAAATCGGAAAGTATTATATTCTGTTGTTTAGATTTGTCAAAGCATTTCTTTTATAATGTAATAACTTGTTTGTGTATTTTTTACTTGAAGAGATAACACAGTATATGAAGTCTGAAGTAGTCAGTGTAATCAGAGGAATTCAGGTTACGGTACAGGGATATATAGGTAATGTTCCAAATATGGTGATACAAACTTTCCCAGATTCGCTCTTAGACAAAGGAGTACCCTTTGAAGGATGGTCAGAAGGACGGAAGTGCAGCAGGGCTACCTACACCTTTTTCATGCCAGTGTCTCAAAAGGAGGTGGCAGGGACAAAGGCAGTGGGCTCTGGGGAGGAGGGGTGACTGGAGTGATAGTCACCTTGCATGGCAGATGATGCTGGGCTACTAAAGGAGCTCATGGGTCTTGGAAGAGGAAATGAATGACGTTTTAGGAGAACTCAGCAAGTGCTGATTGATAGAGGGACAGAATAAGCAAGGAGTGAAGCTAGTTGGAAGGTCACGGCTGCTGGACTAATTTCTGGGGCTGACTCTGAAGCCAGAGCAAAAGAGTCCAGTTGTGATCTTTTGAAGAGGTAAGTGGGGAAAAAGGAAAGGGATAAGGGTGACACAAGACTTCTAGTTCGGCACACTGGCTGGATGGCAAAGTATTAACTGAGAAGCAGAGATTAGGAAATTAAGGAACCAGTTGATAGAGGGAATATTATCTTTGACTTAAAATAGAGGAGAAATGAAAATTTAGGCCATGGAGGCAAAAGAAATACCCAGCCTGGTATTGGGAATGGATGTTAAGATGAACTTCTAAGAGAGAAGCTTGGACCAAAGTGTTACTTGGTAAAAGGAACTAGACCATCAGGGAGGGAGAGAGGGGGAATCAAGGAGCCTTGGAGGAATAGAGTTGTGCTCTACTCTGAGGCGAAGTAATCATCAGCTGGGCGCCTACAGCTCACCTTCTCCTTAAGTGGAAAATTTTTGTTGTTGTTAACCGTCATCAAAGGATATTTTTCCATTGGTTTTTTTAGAGACAAGGGACGGAGGGAAAGAGAGAGAGAGAGAGAGAGAGAGAGAGAGAGAGAGAGAGAGAGAGAGGTCAATGTGAGATAGACACATGATAGATTGCCCCCTACTGGGGCCAAGGATGTGCCCCTGACTGAGAATTGAACCTGAGACCCTTTGGTGTATGGGCTGATACTCTAACAACTTGACAACACCAGCCAGGGCTCACCACTCTTTTTCTTTCTTTTTGTTAATCCTAAATGGAAATTTTTGTTCATTAATTGGGCCATACATATATCAAGCATCTATCATGTACCAGGCACAGTTTCTGTGTTACAAAGATGAGTAAAAGAAAGCCTTGAGGTTATGTGTAAGAAGGGGACAGACTGGACAGGTAGTTATAAAGATATTGTGAAGTGGAAATTACCACAACAAAGATAAAAGTAAAAAGAGCTGACATTAAGTTGGGTCTTTAATGAATTTAGAAGGTGAAGAGGAGAGAGGAAGGGGAAGAAAGAACATTCCAGAAAGAAAAAAAAGCACGTAGAAAGGCCTTTTAAAATAGCACTTACGTAAGTAGGTGAGCATGGAAAGAGAGTTGCTTTTTTCTCACAGCAGTCTCTGTCCCTTATGAGCCCTTCTTTTGTTCAAAGTGTTTCCTGCTCCAAGCTTTTATTTAACATCTTAGTATCTTTGGTTCATATATGTGGTTTTTAACTTTTCATATTGAAGGCAGTTAAGTGTCAGGGCATCTCTGAGCTGAAGGCTCTCTGTATTTGATTGTATATCATCTTTGTTCTCTGCCATGTGAGAGATTAAAAAACACCCAGTTATTTTGAAATCAAGAAATCACAGTGGTGAAGTATCTGAAGATGTCGACTAGACCAGTTGAAATGGATTATTGTCATGGTTTAATTTAGTCCAGCCAAAGAGAGGGGTCATATTTCAGTAGTTCGTGTCATCTTGCTTCTACATTCAACCAGGTAGTCTCTCTCCATCCCTGAACTTGAGAGAATTCGCCTTTCTGGCTGGTTCCAGGCATTGCCTACAAATTGAGGCTACAACTGCTCTCCAGGCATCTCCCTGACACCTCAAACTGAGCCCTACATGGGCCCCATGCCTAGGAATCTTTCCGCTTGTCTCTCTTCTGGGCTTGCAGCCAGGCTCAACTTTTCAAGATGTTGTCTTCCAAATCCTGCCTTGATTAACTCAATCTGCAGCCCCTTCTTTGTCACTGTTTTCTTGTCACTCTTTTAAGTTTTTCCTACAGTCATCTGTGTTCATAGTCTGTCCCATTTTAGGCATTTGCATTTGCAAATGACTACATTTACATTTAACTCGCAGGAGGCAGCTTTTGCCTACTGCATAAAGAAACATACCTGGACTGCACATAAAACTGAGAACTGGTCCAGTTATCCTGGATGCCATGGGCTTGATCAACTGGGCTCAACCTCCAAACCAAAGAGGATGAGCTTGGGCAGATTTCCAGAACAAGAGCTAAGATGGAGGACTCCCAGCCACATGGCAATCCACAAAAGGTTTTAGGAAAGGGAGTTTCCCTGGAGTAGAATTAGCTCTCTACACATTACAAAAAGGGATTTGGTTACTTGTTAATAAATATATTGGTGAGGGTGTGGGGCAGTAGAAGTAGGGAGCTTGTATCCAGCCCTGTAAAAGGGGTGAGGGTGTGAGGGAGCACAAGTGGAAAAACTTATGGTGGCAGCTAGAAAAGAAATAGTGTGGGCTAAGTAGTCCCAAGCAGTGTGTGGGGCATGTAGGTAAGAGAAGGATGGCTAGGAGTGGACTCAGGATGGAGGAAACCCAGATCGGCCAATAACAAGCATATATGTTTGTCATCATGCAACTGTTCTTTCCCATAACTCTTTCTTCCCTGCTTGAAAACTAAATGATACAATCTAAACTCTTAACTATGGTATTTAAAACCTTCCATGATCTGGCTTCTGCCTCCTCAGGTCATAACTCTCCTAGATTCCCCACACAAGGCAACCCAACATCATCTTTCTTGCCCAGCCACACATAATGGTGAGCCACCCTCCAAGCTCTGTCTCATCATTGTGCACATGTTGCACCCTCTGCCTGGAACATTGGTAGACCCTTTCTTTACCTGCCTTAATTCCTCTCCTTTTAAAGGTTCATCTCTCTGGCAGGCATTCTTCCAGAATCCTTCCATGACTTCATCTGCTTTGGGTTAGATGCTACAGCAATAGCCTGATATGGTCCTATCTCACCCTGTGCATATTGCTATCAAACATGCATCACATTGTGTTATAATAGTCGATATACTTATTTATGTCCCTAGCAGTCGTAAAACTCTGTGCTGGGAGGGATAATGTCTTATTAACATTTGTATCCTGGTACCCAGCATTGAGCCTGATTTATTGACAAAAGTTTGCTGAATGAATACCTAACTATTTCAGCTTTTCATATATAAGATGTTTGGCTCCATTTAGATCTAGTCTTTGTACTTAGGTAAGCATGGCGACTGATAATTGAAGGTCCTTCAAACCTGTGCTTTACTCAAAGAGGCCTTTGCTTTCCCCTTTCATTTAGGTAGATAGAACTATTTTATATTTCTAATATTTACTTCTGGACTTAGCAAGTTTACTTATATTTGATTCCTTCCTTACAATTGAGATAGCAGAATGGGATAAGGCAGCAACATTTTCTTCTCTTCCATTTTAATTTTTACCAGTTTTTGTTCTTCATGTAGAACGTTGCCTGAGTTATCAGTATCGGGCTAAAGGACTGGGATGGCCCAAGTTGAAAAGTAATTACTCTGTTGCTGATAGCCAGATGAAAATAAGACTTATTAGAGCTGTAATAATGAGAATCTGTGTTTAATGCAGATCTTTTAAGCAGTTTGAAACAATCTCAAATTCATCTCTCTCTGCCATATGTCAAAATGTCACATTATGGTTTTAAAATTCAGGATGAGAACTGAAGTTTCAGAAGAAGCCTGCCTGTGGAAAAGTTCTCAAAACGGCTCTTTCTAAATTCAGAAGCATTTGTTCACCTAAAATCAAGCCTCCTCACAAAAGTGAGCACTGTGTGATCAGTTCTCCCATGGTGGGTGGTACCAAGGAGAATAGAGTCTTAGTCCACAATAACCCAGGACAGGCAGGATTGAGACAGAGCAGGTATGGGGCCTTCCTAGAAGCTTATGGCTTGAATTCAGCGAAGGTACTCAAGTCAAGAGTTCCTTTGCCTCAGTTGTCAAGGTGGGCTCCAGAACTGAATGCTTATACTTGTGTATCATTAGCCCATCCCTTGTTTCAGCTGTGGAGGACCTCAGCTTTCCATAATCCTGAGGTTTTTTTTCTTTTTCATGTGAAGAATAAAGATAAATGAAATCTGACGCAAGAAGCTTCTGTGAAAAGGTGCTTAGTAATCACGGTCTATCCTCTTTATTTTGCAGACCTGAAGACCAAATCAATAAGACAAATGGCTTTCCTGAGGTCATACTTCATTACCACTGCAACTGGGTGCCAGAGGCAGAATCTAGCTCTTACCCAGTGCTCCTGACATCACTTAGAAGGATATTCCTTATAATCACAATAGAGCCTTGTGACCAGCCCAACAGCTGTATTTTCTGGTTATTTTCACTAAACTGATTTTTCTTAACTGGGAAATGGCCCTAAGTAATTTAGCTTCCTTTCTTAAGAATAGAGTTTTATCTGGAGACTTATCAATGGGGGCTATAATCTCACCAAATTTCATAAGTGAAGCAGGGTTGTGATGGAGCGCTTGTTTTTTCAGCAGAGACCTTAGAGTGAGACAAGGTTTTGTGCTGCCTTTTTTTTTTTTTCAGTGAGTCTCATTCATCTTTACAAATGATATATATCCTGATATATATCCTGTCATTTTAGTGTTGAAGAACTTTACTGGCAAAATGTACCAAGCCTATACCTCTTCTGGTTTTGAAAACTCTTCCTGGCATTCGTAGACAAAGAGATTGCTCTTGATTCATTGGTGAGGGATTGTTTTGGATCTTCTGACTCTTAAATTATTATGGACTTCAACAACTCAGTAGACCTGCTGTAATTGGTGAGGTACTCTGATGAATATTGTGGGGGATTAAAAATACGATTATTTGAACTGAAGGTGCTTATACCATATTTACTTGTGTACTGATGTTCTTTAAAATTCATGAACTTTGATACCTTTTGTTGATAAATTTCTTTAAGTTCTTTGAGCTTGTTGGGTGCAAACTGCTTCACAAGTGAATTTTTAGCAACCCCTACTTGGGGAGGAAGGAAGTGGTCACATTTTTAGTCCTTATCCTAATGGCTGTAGAAATAACAGTTTTGTGTGGTATATCAGCATTGACTGAAAAGTTGCTTATAGGTATTTGCCACATGTTTTGGTGACACAGTGTGCACCATTAGGGACATTTAAGATCCTTTTTGGTAGCAATGTTATCAGTTTATATCTGGAATTGGTTGATGTTTTACAAATTGGTGAACTTTTTCTAACAGGAATCTATATGAACAGCCCTGAAATTCCTTAAAACTAGTCTTGGAAAGAAGAAAAGCTATGGATGCTTAGTTGAAAGTTCATGTTACTTGCATAGTACCTTATTCATTTATAGACAAGTCTATCTATAGCTGAAGTAAATGACTTTTTTTTTTTTTTTTAAGAACTAGAGGCAGTCTATTGAGAAAACAGAAATAAAGAAGCCAAATGACTTCTCTAGAATCACTTAGAACTAGGTCTGGAACCTGAGATGCCTTTCCACCATCTTGCCCACTTCTTTTGTTCCAGAAATAGAAGCAAATATCTTGCCTCTGATAACTCCTAATGAGTACATTTATTGCCAAGGCTGGCAAACTTTGTGATTTCTACCAGAGCAAGCAACCTGATTTGTAAAGAGGCTAATTATCCATTACATTTTAAACGTCTGCATTGTCCTTGAGCTAAGAGTGTGAAAATCAGAAGACTCAGGGGTGTATACACTTCGTGATAGATTTCACTTAGATTAACAAACTCTGACAGTGAAAACGAAATGAATCTTCAACAACAATAATAACATTCCAAGCAGGAAAGTAATTAAAAAAACCTGTTAACTGTAATATTGCTAATTTCGGATCACAGAAGCTACCACAGAGTTATAAGTAGAGTGATGAAGATATAATAGACATATCTTTATCTGAGAAAAATGAAAAAGGCATATATTCACTTGGCATAGACATCAGTGACAATAGCAGTCCTTTTAGTAGCTCAGCTTTTATTTCTTCAGGTGAAATTTGAAGTAACCCGGGTAGATGAAAAGGCTATGATGTTGAAGGATTGGAAACTCTTGATTTTATCAAGAGTTGGAACTAAGTTGAGATGCTGTGGGATGTTTTACTAGATGAAGAAGCAGGGGAGATAAATGGTGTCTGTGATTTGAGAAGAACAAGATGGTGCCAGGAACTGGACCTATTGCTCAGAACTGTTGCCCAATGAAGAGATTCCTTTTCTTTCATGGTGATTCTGTTTGTTTTCTGTTTTTTACTAGAGGCACATGACTTTTAGTACTTACACCTGATTGCAAGTTTCTGGATGTCCTGTTGATTCATGGGCATTAGAAAGTGTTAGAAGCCCCTCTTCATCACAATCTCACCCTTGGTGGTACCTGTCCACTTGGACAGCTGGTGAGTCTGTGCCCCACATGTCACTGATCTCTTAATAATTGAAAAACATTATTATTTTCACTATTGTATTTTATTTTTATAAAAGTATTACTATTGCCTCTATAGTGATAATGGTGATAAGATAGGGACAATCTATTTTTAAAATATAGTAAATTTTTCCAGTTTGACTCACTCAGTTTCTTGTAGGAGCTGCAAATATTTGCATCTGTCCACTGAATAGATACCAAGGACATAAGACAGGAGGTTCAGCTTCTCTAATTTTGGAACTCAGGGCTCTGGGAACTGGTCTCTTCATCTTTCCGGTAAAGGGGTGGGGCTGAGTGATCTCTATGGTTACTGTCAGCTCTAACAGCCAATCATTTATAATTATAATGCATCTGCATCTGTGCGTTTCAGTCCTTCTGAAAGGAAAGAAGGTTTTGTCTTGGCACGGTTTTGTCTTGAAATGGCATGTGTGTTTTTGTTGAATGGGTGCTTTTTCTTGTTCTGGCATGGTTTTTTCTTGCTTTTTCCTATGTTAACATTTCTGGTTTCTGAATATGCCACCAGCTGATGGGGCATATTAGTTAGGAACACAGGCTTTGGAATTAGACATACCTATGTTCAAGTCCTATTTCTAAAGAAATATTGAGATGGTTTTCTATTGAGATGTTTTTCTGATATGGGAGTGGAGATGATGCTGAAATGAGATTTAATGAGATGCTGATGCTTAAGTCCTTAGCACAGGGCCTAGTACCTGGCCAGGGCTGCTTAGTTCCCTGCCACCCATCTCCCAAGTAAAGGTTTTTATATGTAGAAGTGTGAACTCCTAAGTTGCATACGTTTAACATATTTGTTTAGCGTTGGATGCTGTAATTTTTTTTTTTTTTTGTAGCTTCTTTCAGTTGAATGCCTTGAAGAAATGGACGGGAAACCACATGTTTTCAGAAGACACTGCATCAAAATCTGTGCAGATACACTCTGCCTGCTCATTTACCACTTCCAAATATTGCTGGAATTTTGAAACTACCACTTCTTTTCTTTTCTTTTTTTTTTTTTTTTTTTTTTTTTTTTTTTTTTTTTTTTTTTTTTTTTTTTTTTTTTTTTTTTTTAGCTGATTTCCTGAATTTTGATGTGTTGCCTATGGCCTCTACCTTTATACCTTTTATTCCAGGCTTCCTCTCTGGCTTCCTGATCAAACCTATGGTTAATCTAGTAAATATTTATTGAAAAATAGACATTGTCCCAGGCACTGGGGTTAAGTGAGAACAGGATGGATAGTGATGGGAGGAGGAGACAGAACATAACCAGTGAACAGGTATCTAATTTCATATTATGGTACATGTCACAAAGGAAATGAAGCAGGAGGAAGTGTGAGCAGGTAGCAGAGGGAATGCTGTGAGGAAAGGCTGGTCGGGGAAGGCCTCTGGGGAGAGGTAGTGCTCGCATAGAAACCTGAGTGAAATGAGAGCATGACTCAAGTAAATACCCAAAAAAGGAATGTTCCGGGAAAGACCTGGACGTGGTAACAATCTTGACATGTTCAAAAGACAGCATGCAGTGTGGCCAGGGAGGAGTGAGTAATGGAGAGAGGAAATGAGGTGGAAGCCAGTCCTGGACAGACTGCAGGGGTCTTCAGGCCCCAGGAAGGACTTTGGAATGTGATGGAGAGCCTCTGGAAACTTGGAAGCTGGGATAATGTAATTGTAGCTACATTTTTAAATTTTATTTACGGAGATATAATCGACATATAACATTGTGTGAGCTTAAGGTGTGCAACATGTTGATTTGATACTTTTATATTGCAATATGATTACCACTAGAGTACATTAGCTAAAACCTCACATAATTATCTTTATTTTCATGATGAGCACAATTAAAATCTAGTCTCTTAGCAACTTTGAAGTTTGTCATACAGCATTGTTGACTGTAGTCACTATGGTGTGTGTTCAATCTCCAGGAGTTACTTATCTACTAGTAACTAGGCTGTAGGTCTGTATCCTTAAACAGCATTCCTATTCCCGCACCCCTAGCTGCTGGTAGCCACCATTCTAGTATCTGTTTTCACCGGTTCAGTTTCTTTTAGATTCCACATATAAGTGATATCAAGATTGTATTTATATTTAAGACAATTATTGACCTAGACAGTTTGGGCTGCTGTAACAAAATACCATAGGTTGGGTGGCAAGCTGGTTGATTGTCGTTTTAAGTTTGCAGTTCCAGCCTCAAGGAGATTTATTCTTCTGCACAATTTAAATGCACTGCCACTACCTGGTGATCCCAGGCCTATATCCGTATGGGATGTAAGCAGCCCATCTTGGGCTTTCTTTGAGACCCAGGGTATAGAGGCTCTACCTAAAGTATATCTAACTTACCAGTAAATCCTGTTTGTTTTTTTTTAATGCTTTTTCTGTCCTTTACATCAACATGTCTTTAAAGTACATATTGCAGTTTAGATTGAGTATTTATTTATTTATTTTTAAAACAACACATGCTATGATCCAGTTAGCTATCTCACCTGTTTTTAACATTTTCTCTATAGTCTCTTCTAATGCTCTAGACAGCCATGTTAGGAACTCTCAAGTCTCTGGTGTATCTTAAATCTTAACTCTGTTAGCTCTTAGCTCTTGAAGGCTGCTTGGTTCTCTGCACTTGTCTGTATGTTGGTTCCTTCAGTTCTGTCCATAAGTATGTCATTTTAGGCCATTATCATACTACGATGTGGGAGGCGATAGAGACATTTATGCTGAGGCCTGGGAATGTTTGAGAACTAACAGAAGACAGACCTGCAGCATGCCACCTGGTACTGATAGGGCCAAATGTGAGAAATGGGTCAGGAAGCAGGAGGTTTAGGGGATGCCTGTGGTGCCCCTGGGGACTACTGTTAGCACCAGGGAAGGGATCCTACAGTGAAGAAGCCAGTGCTTGGGAGTCTGTTGAAGCCTCAGTAAATGGTGCAAGGGAGCTCAAAGCAGTGGCAGTCAAGCCAGAAACAGTTTAAAATGGAAAAGTGCAGATTGAGTAAAATAACAGATTAATGAGGCAGGCCAGTCCATGACAAGGATATTTGATTTGTCCCCAGATTTTATTTTTCTTTCATTTCCTTCCCCCCCTCCTCTCTCTCTTTCATTTTTATTCAGTGCATTGCAAGCCGATGGCCTTTCTGCTAAATGGAGAGGAAGTAGGTGTGGCATCAGAGGAGGCAGAGCTGAGGCTGGCACAACTGGAATTGGCGTTGTTGCTGCTATTGGTGGTGTTGCTTGTGGAGTTTCAGTTCTCTCTCTGCTCTCCCACACAGTCAGCCTCTGAAATAATCCCCATCCTCTAGTGCTCCCCTCTCCCGGAGAGACTTATCCAAACCTATTTCCATTGAAATAGAAAAGCCCTTCCTCTCTCCAGGCTAGAATTAAATGGCTGGGTTTACATTGGATTCTAGTGTTTGTTTGTTTGTTTAATACTTCCCCAACTAGTTCTTTTTGAAACGGGCAAGAAATCTTTAAAGGTAAATATGTATTTAAAACCGTATTAAGGGTACCTTAGATACCAGGCCCATCTTCCTGCTGTTTTCACTCAACTTGCTTAACAACCTCGGCAGGCAGGTAACACAGGCATGACCCAAATTTGATGGATGAGGAGATGCAGATTCAGAGAAGTTACACAACTTCTAACTGTGGATAGCCACGACTTCGACTTGGGTCTTCCCACTCAAAATCCAGTGCTCAAATTGAACAGAAAACAGCCAGATTTATCACCTAGCCTGTGAGAGAAGAGAAAGCAAGGCTGAACCACAGTAAAAGATATTGAATAAAACATGAGCATAAGTAGTTTGCATTTGTAGCCTTACGATTTTTATTGCAGGCTAAGACCTCGTTCTTAATTCTTCCTTCCTTGTGCCTTCTGCTTTTTGTAAATATTCACAACATTTACCATAAAACCCTCCATTTGAAGGCTAAAGGACTGTTTCTCCTGCAGAAACCTTGCTGCTTTCTCATCTCTGGAGATTGGCTGTGCCTTTAGTGCAATGGTTCTCAACCTTGGCTGCACATTAGAATCACCTGGCAATCTTTTTAAAATCCTGATTTCCGGGCCACATCCTCCAGAAATCCTGTGTCTTTGTTGTGGGGTGGGGCCACAACATTAGTAACAAAGAAACAGAATTTCTGGAGGACGAGGCCCAGAAATCAGGATTTAAAAAAGAAATTCCCAGATGATTCTAATGTGCAGCCAAGGTTGAGAACCACTGCTTTAGTGAGTAAGAATCCCCCTGTGGACAATTGGTGACTGAGGGACAGCTGGCTGCAAGGAGCAGTTCATCAATGTGCATCATGACTGAGCCTGGCAGTCATTAGGATTCATTATAAATTACTCAGAGTCCTAGCAATCTTATTTAGTTCTCATTCCGCAGCTACCAGCTGTGGATCTAGGGTTTCCCCCCACAAAGATCTTATCTAAGCAAGGGGGCAAATAGGTCAGATGATCTGATGATGAGTGGGTGAGGGTAAAACAGAAGCTCGCTTCTACTTCAGAATGATGCTCTGAAGATGCTGTTGGGGAATTAATTACAACGTGGGCACAGTTTAGGCCTTGGCACCTTTGATGGGCCCAGGAACTTGAATATATTTGGAAATCTTTGGGAAGAGGGACAGGAACAGAGAAGGGAGAGCAATAACTAGAGGGAGAGTGAAAGAGCAGAGGGTTGTACGTGGTACTTTATGACCTTCAAGTTTTGGGCCTTGATTGCCTTTTGTTTTTTGCTTCAGCTACTACTGACCATTCCAGAGGTCCTCAAACTACGGCCCGCGGGCCACATGCCGGGTGTTTTTGCCGCCTTGTTTTTTTTACTTCAAAATAAGATATGTGCAGTGTGCATAGGAATTTGTTCATAGTTTTTTTTTTAAAACTATAGTCCGGCCCTCCAACGGTCTGAGGGACAGTGAACTGCCCCCCCCGTTTAAAAAGTTTGAGGACCCCTGGACCATCCACTTAATCCTGTCTCCACCTCAGATGCCTTCCTTTCTTCCCAGTTTTCCACCTGTGGAAACCTACTCATCTTTCAAAGCTGAGACCTAGCATGTGGGCCAAGTACTTTCATGTGGATCATCCATTCACAATTCCTACAGTTGATCTTTAAGATAGATTATATTTATCATTTTTTTTTCCAGATAAGGAAATTGAAGCTCAGAGAGGCAATGTGGTTTGCTCAAAGGCACAGTTCTGATGGGGAATGGATCACTCCAGCCATGGCTCTTTCCATATTATACTGCACTAGTATCTTACCACTGCTCCCTTCCCTCTTATTATGATCCTGCACTGGCCCTGCCACACTGGCAAGATAGCCACGTTTGGCTTCTGTGTCCCTGGCCCTTCATCATGTAGCCCCTCTCCTGTCCTATATTGGCCTGACATTCCCCATGACCTGACATTCATTCTCATCCTCTTATGTTCTGCCTCTTAGAGCTTTTTTTCTAGGACAGGAGCTGGAACATTTTCCTATAAAGGTGCAGGTGGCAAATATTATTGGCTCTGAAGGCCATATAGTCTCTGTCACAATTACTCAGTTCTGTCCTATGTAGTGAAAGCTGTCATAGAAAATAAATCATGAACAAGTATGGCTGTATTCCAATAAAACACTCAAATTTGAGTTTCGTTTAATTTTTGTCTCAAAATATTTTTCTTCTTTTGATTGTTTTCAACCATTAAAAATACGAAAACCACTTTTAGCTCAGGTTGTACAGAAACAAGTGGTAGGCTTTGGCTAGCAGGTCGTAGATTGGCAACCCCTGTTCTAGAACTAATTGGTAGTAATCATTTACCTTCTGGTAAAATTGTCACTGTGTTGATTCTCTTGGAAGCACTGACAATTTCAGCCTGTAACTGCAGGTGAAAGGCTTTACTTCTCCTAAAGGGATTTGGACAGCTGTGGCTGTGATGGGGGGAGTGGTGGGAAGAGGATGCCAGGAGGATAGCTGCCTTTGCATAAAATAAGGTCAGTCCTGCTGCACTCCTGTTGTGTCTTCAGTGAAAATGTTAGATTTAAATCCTATATGTCATTTATCTTTGAGCTCTGTATAGAGAAAAAGGTCTTGCTTTGGTTTTTGTAAAAATACCAGGCTTAGATCTTTTTGTGTGAGCTGTCATCAGCCATTCTGATTGTTGATCTTGTAAATTCATGCTTTTTAAAAAGTGCTGGCAGAGGGATTGCTTTTGTTTCTGAACAATTTCATGAAGTGTTCCTTTCAATAGGGACTTACATTGGATTTCACTTCAGCTATATTTTCCACATAAACCAGACTTTAAAGGCACGGATGACTTCTTCTGGATCCTTCTTTAATTGATATGTTTAGAGCTTCAACAGAGGGCAGGGTCAGCAGCTGGCTATCTTCTTTGGCCACAAGGACCACATGGTTGAGCCCTCTCCACATTTGGTCTTCAAATGTCCCACAGTGACTATGCATTGCCTGAAATTTGGTTGGTGATCTGTTGAGTATCATAAAAGGTTTGCTTTTTACCAACTATTGGGTGCATCCTAGAGCAGAAATTTTCATAAAATATTCTGCTTGTTTGTCGAATTTGGAAAGAAGCATAGGAAAGGAAATAGAGATTTAAGGAATTGGATTCTCAGTAGTACCCAAACTGCCTTCCACCCTCACCCCATGCCAGGAAGCTTATTAGGAGTGCTGCACCTGAGACATTAGGTAGGTTCTTGACTTATACATCCACTCCTCAAAATGACCATTCTGTGGTCCAATTGTTTAGTAGATTACTACCGAATAGTAGTTGTTTGCTATTATTATTTTAAAATCAAGTTTATAAGATCCTTCAAGTATATTAGATACATAGCATGTCACCTGCCATATGGAGCTTATACTGTGGCTATTTCTATTCAGAGGCAGTTCTATAGTATTAAAGACATAGAACTATCAATTATTCAATACTTTGAAATGATTATTCATGTAGACTACAAACACATGAAATTTAGTTTAAACGAATGAGTTAGTACTCGGACTTTGAAAATTATGTTCTGGGAAGGAAAATCATTTCAATGATTTTATAAGTTTTGATTATTTTTAAATTCTATTTTCAGACAATTAGGGACTATTGGTGTGTTTAGGATTTCTCACAAGATTAAAACTGCTCATTTTAAAATAGCTTAAGACTCACAAGAAGTTGCAAAAATAGTACAGAGTTTCAATATGCCTTTCAACTAGCCCTTGATGATGACATCTTGCATAATCATATTTATAAGATCAACAATCAAGATGGCTGATGACAGATCACACAAAAAGATCTAAGCCTGGTGTTTTTACAAAAACCAAAGCAATACCTTTTTCTCTATACAGAGCTCAAAGATAAATGACATATAGGATTTAAATCTAACATTTTCACTTAAGAGACAATAGGAAATTGACATTGGTATAATACATTGACTCAAATGTCGATCTTATTTGGATTTCACCAGCTACTGCATCCATTTTTGTTTTTGGAGTCTAGTTCTATGAAATTTTATCATATGTTTACATGTGTGTAACCATAACCACAATCAGCATACAGAGAAACTCTCGTAAGTCATCCTTTAATATAGTCACTTTTTCCTCATAAGGTTTTGTTCAGACTGCTTTTCAGAATGTGAAATTAGCAGTAAAAGCAGAGGTAGATTTTGGGAAAGTGTTAAGATTTCAATTGATTTCCACAGCAATACATCTCAAGTAAATGAGTTCATTTTTTTTTTTTTAGTTTAGTTTTCACATAGGAGATCATATAGTATTTGTCTTTCTTTGTTCTGACTCATTTCACTTTGCATAGTGCTCTTAAGGTCCATCCATGTTACAAATGGCAGAATTTCCTTTTCTATGGCTAATATTCCATTGAACATATATACCACATCTTCTTTACCCATTTATCTGTTGATGGATACCATTGTTTCCACATCTTAGCTATTGTAAATAGTAGCTGCAACGAACAGGGGAATGCAGAATCCTTTTGAGATAGTGATTTCTATTACTTTGGATCTATCCTCAGGAGTAGAATTGCTGAATCACATGGTAGCTCTATTTTTAATTTTTTGAAGAAGCTATATACTATTTTCCATAGTGGCTATACCAATTTCATCCCCACCAGCAATGCATGAGGGCTCCCTTTTCCCCACATCCTCATCAATACTATTTCTTGTCTTTTTGATGCAGTCATTCTAACAGCCAAGAAGTGATATCTCATTGTGGTTTTCATTTGTATTTAATTGGTGATTAGTGATGTTTAGCACTTCTCATGGTTGGATGTCTGTATCTCTTCTGTCTATTCAGGTCCTCTGACCATGTTTTAAATTGAATTATTTGTTTGTTTTAGATATTAACCATTATCTGAGATACGATTTGCAAATATTATTTCCCATTCAGCAGGTTGCCTTTTCATTTTGTTGATGGTTTCCTTTGCTGTGCAAAAGCTTTTTAGTTTGATGTAGTCCCACTTGTTTACTTTTGCTTTTGTTATCTTTGCTTTTGGTGTCAAATTCAGAAAAATTATTGCCAAGATTAATGTCAAGTAGCTTACCCCCTGTTTTCTTTTAGGAGTTTTATGGTTTCAGGTCTTGCATTCAAGTCTTTTAGACATCTTGAGTTGATGTTTATGTGTGGTGAAAGTTAGGGTTCTATCTTTCCCAGAAGTATTTATTGAAGAGACTATTCCTTACCCATTATATACTGTATTCTTGGCTCCTTTGTTGTAAATTATTTGACCATATATGTGTGGGTTTGTTTCTGAGCTCTCTATTCTGTTGCATTGATCTGTGTGGCTGTTTTTAGGTCAGTACCACACTGGGGTTATTTTTGTTTTTTAAATATATTTTTACAAAAATATATTTAAAAGACAATATTTAAAGAAAGGGAGAGGGAGAGAGAGAAACATCAATGATGAGAGAGAATCATTGATCAGCTGCCTCCTGCACACCACACATTGAAGACTGAGCCCGCAACCCAAGCATGTGCCTGGACTGGGAATCAACCTGTGACTTCATGGTTCATAGTTTGACACTCAACTACTGAGCCATGCCAATCAGGCAATACCAAACTGTTTTGATTATTATAGCATTGTAATATACTTTGAAACTAGAAAGTGTAATGCCTCCAGCTTTGTTCTTCTTTCTCAAGATTATTTTGGCTATTCAGGTTTTTGTGGATCCATACAAATTTTAGGATTATTTAATTCTAATTCTGTGAAAAATGCTTTGGAATTTTGATAGGGATTGCATTCAATCATAGATTGCTTTGAGTAATATGGATATTTAAAAAATATTCATTCACCTTGGCAGGTGTGGCTCAGTTGGTTGGGTGTCATTTATGCACCAAAATATTGACAATTTGATTCCTGTTCAGGGCATATGCCCGGGGTTTCACTGGGCTTGATCTCTGGTAGAGTGTGTGCAGGAGGCTACTGATCTCTGTTTTGTTCTCACATAGATGTTTCTCTCTCCTTTTGCCTTTCCTTCTCTCTAAAAATCCATTTGAAAATATTAATTCTTTTACTCTACGAGTATGTAATATCTTTCCATATATTTGTGTCTCCAGTTTCTTTCATCAACATCTTACAGTTTTCAGTATACAATCTTGTTTTGGCTATTTTAAGCCTTTTGGTTTTCCATATAAATTTTAGAATCAACTTATCAATTTCTTCAAAAACCTCCTGGGGTTTCCATCTATACTGTGTTGTATTATAGATTGATTTGGGGAAAATTGACCACTTAAGGATACCAAGTCTTTCAGTCTATGAATATGGAATGGCTCTCCATTTATTTAGATACTCTTTAATTCTTTCAGCATAGAGAATTTGCTTAGATTGTGTAATTACTTTTTAAAGAGTTAATATTCTTTATGTTAGACTTCTTGTTTATAATCTACTGTGGGGGTTCTATCTTCTGATTGGACCCAGATTGCTACACTGGAATATCTTGTAAGTACCGTTTGAATTGAGACTTTTGTGACCTGTGGATTTTGTCCTCATTTTAAAGAAAGGTGTAAGACATTGCTATCTATTCAGGTGGTACTTTTTCTCCTCTCCTTACTCACATGTCTCATGTGCTTTAACCTGCAATTGAACTAAAGTGAGGGAGGGGAACACCAGAATGTGGTGAATGATGTTTCTGCAAGAACTGAAGTTCAGGAAACAATGAACCAGGAGCACAGTTTCTTATATCACTGAAATGATCAGCTCCAGCTTGACCCTTCCAGTATTTTGTGGTGGTGGGCAGAGTATTTAGAATTTCTTGAGGTACAGTCATCACAAGATATAAAGGATCCCACAATTTTGATGCTTAGAATAGAGGTACTGTAACTTTAAGATGCTATAGATGAAATATTTAGGCTAATGAAAAACCTGGTTTAATACCAGCAACAATTTTGATTTTTCGATTTGGTTTTGATTCCCATAGAAAAGGGGGAAAAGTATATTTCTTAAAGGTACCATTATGAATAGAAATATTCCTGTAATATTCTTACATCCATCTAGTTGAAGAAAAAAAGCCCCAAACTCAACCAACCAAATAAGAAAACAAAATCCCATCAAAATTAAAAAAAAAAAAAATCTCCATTGCAGTTAAGGCCTTTGGCATGAATTTAAATTTAGCTTCCCTGGGAATTTTGGAAAAACATTTTTCTTCATTGTTTTTTATAGGACCTGTGAGGCAGAGATATAACTTCCTCAAACAAAGCAGCAGGAAAAGCAACTAACAATCCTCTGGATAATGCAAATGAATAAAAATTGCCAGAATTATTGCAGAAGTGCTAAAAACCTTACTCTGATGTTTTCGACACTATTCCTAGACTTTAGTGGTTCAGGGATGCCTATTTCAGCACTCCTGGCATATTAGGGAACAAAGTTTGTGAAGAAAAGAAATGACACAGGATAATCTCCACCTTAGAAATGGATCATATTCCAGAGGTTAATTGGTAAATCTGTTAGACTGGAAATACCTTTTTCATGTAGAAAAAAGTTTGATGAAAGATAGTTTGATTTCCTGGCTTATGCCATCAGTTTTCCTTTGCTAAACCTTACATTATTTTTTAATTAGAACATAGTAGTGTATTAGTCATCTACTGCTATATAATCAATTACCCCCAAATTTATAAGATTAGAAGAACAATCATTTTTTATGTCATAGTCTTTTTGGGTCAGGAATCTGGGTGTGGCTTAGCTGCGTCTCACTGGGTCAGTGTCTCTTGGGAGCCAGAAACCTGCCATCAAGTGAACTTGAGAGCTGAGCCTTCATAGGATACTGAAGCCCCTTCTAACCGTGATTCCAGCCTGTGGGTCTGAGACCTTGAGCCAGAATGACCCAGCTTCCTATTTTCATCTGAAATGAGACCACTGGATTTAGATTAAACATGCATTTGAAGAGTGGCTATTGTGCAACAAGGGATTTCCTTCTCTCCTTGTGGGGAAACTTGTTTTCCCCAGTGACAAAGTGGGGATCACTTTCTGTGGTTGAGTTAGTAGCTGGGTAGTTTGGAAAAGTAGGATTTTTTTTGTTTTTGTTTTTTGTTGTTGTTGTTTTTTTTTTTTGTCTACTTGTAGCTTGCAGCCACCATGACCAGTATGAAAGGGTGTGATCTTGATTTTAAAGAGTAGAACTTAGGGTGTATTTTCACATGGAGACAGTATGCCATAAATGGTGGTTAGAATCTTAGGAAAGAGTTCCATTTGAGACTCGTTATAAGCTGAGGAAGCCCTTGTGGGCTAGCTCACCACCATTTATAACAGTATGTGCATGAGCAAATGGATTCTATATCCCAGACATCCATCTTATAAACATGCGTTTGAAATGTGACTCATTTTTAAGTTGGGGACTTGCCTGTATTTCATTAGGTCCTCCCCAGCTACCTTTCCCACAATAGTTTACGTTTTGAACTATTAGTCCTGTGGGAAGATAAAATGACAGAAAATAGAGATTACTATAATTTCCTCCTGGCACTAAGAGCCTGGCAGATGCTATCAAGATAAAATCAGATTTTCTGCAGGGTTTGCACCTCCATCTCTTTATAGTTACATTATACCAGTTCACAGTCATCTTTTCCTTTTGAAGAATTCTAGGGTCTTAATCTAGGTATTTCCAAAAAACACTTAATCAGGTTTAGGACATGAGACACATTTTTGGTCTGCCTTACACTCCCTTTAGTCCACATCTGTATGGAAGCTGATGGCCTTCCAGCTGAGAGGTTACTGTTCCAGCCTCAAAGTGAGTGCAGTGGAAGACTGCTCACCTGGCCTCCCACATGCTTGATATTGTTAGATGTGGCTCTTATTTTATCCAGCAGTACACCAGCCAGCCAACGCTAGAGAATTTCTCCAGGAATCAACCTGTTGCTTGAGCATATGTTCAAAGGATGTCGCCTCTAATCTCTGTCCCTTCATGGACAACCAAAAGCATGTTTTAAGAGCCACCCCTATCTCCACTTAACTTTCCTGACTAACATGTTCAGTTTTGCCTCACTCGTTAATGGCACACAGTATAAATACATCATAAATGCCTCTCTGTCTCACTTGTAGAACTATAATTAAAAATTATGTCTATGATGTGTTTTTTAATTTAAATTCTTTATTGTTTAAAGTATTACATAAGTCTCCTTTTTTCCCCATTGACCTCACCCCTTGCTGCCCCCACTCCCCAACACATGCCCTCAGCCCCCTACCCTTGACTGTGTCCATTGTTTATGCTCATAAGCATGCATACAAGTCCTTTGGTTGATCTCTTACCCCTTCACCCCCGCCTTCCCTCATAGGTTGGACAGTCTGTTTGATGCTTCCACGACTCTGGATCTATTTTTGTTCATAAGTTTATGGTGTTTCATGATGTTTCTTAATGTGAATGTGTACTGAGTTATCCAACTTCTCTTACTCAGCCACATGACCAAGCCTGCTCGCTCAGAACAACAGGTCCTTAGGGGAAATTTCCAAAGTAGATGATTGACGGTGTAAAAGCTGATTTTTTTTTTTAAATTCACTAACTTATTGAGAATCAGTAGCAGGCTTCATAGTAAAAACTTGGTTTGTGGATGTTTGTTTTTTGTTTTTGTTTTTCAGGGAAATAATAAAATGTATCAGCTACTTTTAAAATTAGGAAAGATGAACATAATCTCTATTCAGTAAAATTAAAATAGATTAAAAAATACCCATATCTTCTTTTGTGTGTAGAAATTACAAGGGACAGAAACAGGAAGGATTAGCAGGAGGGACAGAGAAATAATTAAAATACATACCAAATTCCAGAAAGGCAAAATGCTTGCTTTTGTACCAGTCAGTCTCCCTCTCTCTTTCCCTCTATTTTCCTTTCCTTCCTCCTTCCCTCTCTTCCTATCTTTCTCTCTCTTCTTCTTCTAAAATAAAAAAAGTAAACACAGTAATACCTTTTATTTTAAGTAATGTTTTAATTCCATTTAAAATTTGGAATGGTTGATCCTCTTAAATTCCTTACTCTCTTAAAAAGAGAACAGTTACCATATTGCTTGGGAGAATGTAATCAACTGGAGAGGAAATGAAGCGGTATCTCTACCTTGAGGTCTTTTAGGATATGTAAGCTACCTAGACTTTTACAGCTGGGCTGCCGTTCAGCTACTGTGAGATACAGGTGGGACCGCCTTTGGTATTTGTCCTGAGCCTGGATAAGTATAAGCGTCAGGCTGATCTGGGCTCAGGCTGCTTGCCTACTCCTGGACACTCCCAAATCTGGCATGGCCTCAACCCTGGGAACAGGCTCTGGGGCTGCAGAGATGATCACGTGGTAACCAAGACTGGGTCATTAAATATTTGTTTATTTTTATGTTAAAAAAATAGAAATAATGCATCCCATGGAACAAACTTCAAAAAGTAAGAAAAGAATATTAAAAAGTTAATTGTATCATATTATCTGCCTTATCCTGCCCATTGACCCTTCCCCCCCCCCCCCAACAGTGCACATTGTAGAGAGTTCCATGTCTATATCTACAGAGTTACCTCATTCTTTATAATGGATGCCTATTATTCCACAGCACAGATTGTTTTATGCCAAAGGTTGTTGCCATTTATTTATTTTTTATACAAATAATCCTGAAAGGACTATCTTCGCAGATAAGCAAAATGTATTGTAGGAGCTGATCTCTGATGAATGTCAATTGTCAATGTTAATATTCCATCTCTTTATCAATATTTTATTCCCCTTAGAATCTTCTGTCTCCTATTTGCCCTCAACAATAGATTAATAATCTAGTAAATTGAAAGCTTGCTGATTTTAATGAAAGACAAATTGTCATCCATGTTTATCTAGGACAATTTCTCTTTCTTCTTACAGGCCCAGAGTTAGCTGTATCTCCTTCATTTCTAATGTAAAAAGAGAATCAAGACAAGTTTCCTGTAAGATTTGTAACAACACATTCCATTTTGATTAGGAACTTCCATCTCGAAATAAAGTCATAATTCCTTTTCATGAAAGAACAGCAACAAGAAAGCAAATAGTTCTGACCTTACCCTGTAGCAGCCTGCTTTGTAGTGCTGACAGGGGATGTTGTGGAGAAGTTGGTGCTGGTCTGTAACAGATTGCAAGGGGAGGTCTGGACCCGTCAGGCACAGCTGAGCAGAGGGCCCGATCATTTATCACTGTCAGAGGGGTTGCAGGTGGAGGGAAGGGGGAGTTACTGGACCATTCCTGTGCATCGCCTGACTGACAGCTGACAGCGCCTCATAAGCATCCATGGAGGTGCCCTGCACATCCTGCTGAAGGCTGCTGACAAGTTCACTAGGAAGAAGAAAGACGATCTGCTGCTGCATGCTATGAGCTTTGCTAGAGCTTTGCACACCTTTCCGTGTGGCGTATAGAACCATTTGCACAAAGCGGGTTTCTTGCTATTAGAGGCATACAGTTAGGCTCCAAAGTGATAACAAAACTGATAGGATGAGAAAACACATCTGTGGGTCTCATGCCTTAATTACATTCGCAGGCCTGGGATACTGCACACCCCTGATTCTTTTTATGTGGCTGAACTAGCATTGGCAAATGCTGGCGAGAATGTAGATAACTTTGCTGCATCCACGTGTAACAGACTAAGCAGTGCCAGCCTGACGCCAGGCTCCCCACATGTCTTTGAAAGGCAGTGTTTTTAAAAGCAATACTAAAAAGTATGATTTCTATGTGATACTTTATAGCTATGCTTAACATTCTTCTAAAATGTCTAAAATATGGGTTAGGATCAGTAGGAAGTATGTACCTTAGAATGAAAGGAAATAGTTTTTATTTACAGCCATGTTTTCAGTACAGCTGTTTTCAATACTATTATTCACAGGGATGTCACATTTATCAGACTGACATGAAGATTTTAATCCTTAAAAGAATCTTATTTTAAAAGGAATTTTTATTCTGAAGATTATCTAATTTTGATAGTCATTAGGAAGTACATGTGTTAAGAGGGTGGCAGGGAGGTTTCATAGAAGTCAGGTGAAAAATTTCAATCAATTAATATTATATGCTTATCAGACATGCTCTTACATGTGGTAATTAATACCATTGCATTAGGAAGGTGAGTATGGAATTCTCCTAAAGCGAAATGAACAATAATGGAATGCTTTTACTGGGCTAATATCATATGAATGCGGAACTCATGCTAGTCTAATAACAGTTGGGTAGCAGGGTGTGAAAGAGCTGCAGGCAGTGCTGCTAACACAGAGCCTTTGGGATGTGTTCCTGATGAGCAGAACCCAAGAGTGGGGCAGGGCCATTGCTGCTTGAAGGATGAATAGAGGGCATTGTCTTACTATCTTTGTTTACCCAACAGTAAGCCCAGTGCCTGGCATGTAACCAGTGTTCCATAACTATTTTCTGAACTGTAATGTTATTTAGGTAGAATGTGGGTTCCTGTGCCTTGACTTACTGGGAGATGTGCACCATCCCCCCCCCCCCCCCCCCAGTCCCTCTGTCAGCCTTCATTCCCCTTCTCTCACATCTGTCTACATAGGATATCATAAGCTCATGAAACCTACCCAAGTCTGGAACAAGGTCTGAGATGCCCTCATCAGATGGGATTTCATAGGCCAGCCATGTGGCTGACTGTTTTGAGTTAGTCCCTGAAAGCTCCAGCCCTGTCAGCAAGGGGGCAGGGTCTTTAAGGAGCAAACAACAGAGTTCAAGGGACTGGAAACTGGAAAGTAAAAGTGCCCTGTGCTGAGTCCTTATGTGATTAAGCAGGAAATAGTCTCTCATTGGTTATTTTCATTTAAGGGAGCTTTTATGCTTCCTCTTGCTCTTTCTATTAAACAAACAAATAGGAAAACATTTACATTTTTGCAAGATGAAAATATACCTGTTAGGATCTAGATTTCTTCTTTTTCAAGTTTGCTTTGTAATTTTTTCTTTTCCTTTTTATAGTTGACTGGTTATCAATGAAATATTTGCTTTAAAATTTGTAAGTACATGAAAGTGTAAAGAAGGAAGAATAATCACCTATCACTTAGCATATATAGGTAGCTATTATTACATTTGGACCTTCTTTCCTTCTAGTCATTTTTCTGTGCCTGTTCTTAATTGGGTAGTATACTTTTTTTTTTTTTTTTTGCTTTTCCCCACTCAGCTCTGTATTATTACTATTTCTCAATGCATGGAAAAACCTTTTTATGATATACTTTTAAAGTTACAGTACCAAAAAATTACCCTGTAATATTCCACCTTAGGACTGTGTCATGATTCCTTCATTATCCTCCTTTTGTTGGGCCATTTAGGTGGTTTACAGTTCTTCACAGTTGTAAACAATTCTGCTGTAAACATCTTTGGATAGCTCTGCCTTATCCTGATTATTCCCTAAGGTACATGCCTATATTTGGAATTACTAGGTCAAGGACTTAAATGCTCTAGGCTTTCCTGATGCATATTTGCAGGTTGTTTTCCAACTGATTTGCAGGTGTTCCCAAGTCCATGAATAGTGTTTGAGGAAGCCTGGCTCCCTACTCCCTCATCCATATTCAGCATTTGTTTTGTAAGTTTTGCCATTTTCATGAATTAAAAATAGTATCTCATTGTGTGGTTGAGTATCTATTCACGTGGTTATTTGTTGTTTATATATTGAAATTTTTTATGAGTAATGTGTGTTCCTGTCGTTCTCCACTTTCTCTGGGGCAGTGGAATCGCTGTCTTTTAGAGTCATGGAAGCCTGCCTGGGAGCATACAGAACTAAATCCAATGCTGGTTTTTAGGGCCACTGGCTTACTTCCTGCACTCTAATTGTAGGCACCCCTGTGGTCATTTTCCTTCCCTATCCAGGGCAGTCTTGTGGCCTCATGGAACTCAGTGACACAGCAGGATCATCTTCTACCAGTTTCTCTTAGGAACAGGAAAGAGTTTGTGTATGAGGGTGTGTGCATTTGGCATTGCTGTTGCAGGTTCACGGTCATGCTTGTGGTCTGTATACTGAGCAGACCCCTGAAAAGACAGCAGGTGCATCATGAAAAATAAAAAGGCCCTATGCTTACTTAATGCTTTATTCTTTTTTAAAAAAATCCTCACCCAAGGGTATGCTTTTATTGGAGAGAGAGAGAGAGAGAGAGAGAGAGAGAGAGAGAGAGAGAGAGAGAAAAGCATGGATGTCAGTGAGAAACATCCGAGAAACATTCATCAGTTGCCTCCCATAAGTGCATCCGGGGATTGAACCTCTGGAACCTAGGTATGTGCCCTGACTGGGATTCAAACCTGTAACCTTTTGGTGTATGGATGACATTCTAACTACCTGAGCCACTCGGCAAGGGCAATGCTTTATTCTTTTAAAATACATTCTCATCTTCACTGCCTCACTCTTTTAGCTGGAAATCTTCCCTTAGTGTTCTCTGACAAGTTTGTCGATTAAATGGATCTCCTTATTTGTAGGGTCTATGAAATTTATCTTTGCTCCCACAACTCAAAATGTAATTGCCAGTGGATATGAGCCAAAGACCTTATCAGTATTAACTTATGCCCCTCCAAACTCCAGCTTAGCTGGGGTTTATGTATGGCCTTGTTCTGCCCCGTCCTGCTATGACCTCATACTGTGAACTTCACATTGCAAAGTTTCAGTTCCTCTGCAGAGGGATGCTAGGAGGTGCAGGGGCTGCCTGCGGGGTGTCGGCTCCTTTACTAGCCAGGAGATGCATCTTAGTTTTGCTGCACCTGGAGCAAAGGGAGAATGGAGGTGGCGGATGGAATTCACTGGAGGAATGACAGCGGTCAGAGCATAAGGATGCAATTCTGAATGATATATGACTTCTTTTTTTGAACTGTAACTTGAACTCTTGCCATCTAATTTTTCCGTTTTGTCCATAGCATATCTTTTGTTTTTAGGGCTGCCCCCATTTACATACAGTGAGGGCTGACCTTCTCTTTCTCCTTGAGATTTGAGAGCAATGCTTGCCTCTGGATGCCCACAGCAGTTGTCTCATTCTCATTATAACCTTACTGGGGACTCCGTTAAGCCTCTGCCAGCCACAAATTCCATCTGCCTCTAGTCTTGCATCTTGTCCTTCAGTAAGAAGGACTCAGGCTTCCTTGGACACAGGGTGGTTGGAGCGCAGATTCAGTTGGCCCTCAGCTGAGTAACGTCCTCCCAGTAACTGGACCACCACCATGTAACTTCGCCCACTACCCCTCCTCAGATACAGAGCACACCATTGGGGGCAAACCCCACTCTGGGTTGAATTTCACCTTAAAACACCATAGTCTCCAATAATAGAACTTTAAGGACAAAAACAATATAGAACCAAGGTCCCTCTGGGCAGGGGTGACTAGAAGCATCATTACCTGTTCTCTCCCAGTGCACCTGCTCTATATTTGAGTGACCAGGTGACAGGGGCATCCTCCGGACTCCAGCTCTCACAGTCATCACATCATCCTCACAACAGGGTGGAGGGCACCTTGGCCAGTCAGGGCCCAGAATGCTCCACCAGTGTGACTGAGGCACCTCTGCTGGAGACAGGAGAGGCAGCTCAAAAGCTAGGCTGTGGGCCAAATATGAATCCCACTTAGTTCCAGTCTAATTTGTACCTTGAGACACCATGAGTAGGTGACCTGGAGAAAGAGCCACTAAGAAACAGACAGTGGTGGGGACTGTGACACCATATTTTTTGAGGTTTTTAACTGCCATTTTAGTGAAATAAATACACTTATACTTCAGTCTCAAACTGAACCTAATCACTGATAAGCCTCATAGCATCATGAATGACTGATAGTAACAGTGATAAGCATGGGTTGGGTTTTTAAGGGGGTAATAACAGGTCTGGAAGGGGCTTGCACTGCTAGCTGTGAGGCTTTATTAGTCTGGTAAGAGGCTATACCAGTACAGGGATGATTCTGGTCCAACAGCTGACCAGGACTCGAGGACTACAGTAGTTGTTCCTAGAATCTCCAATTAGGTAGTGTTACCATGGTCACCCAATCTGGAGGAGATTGGACCTGCAGGAGGATACTGAGGGTCTGAGAGCCCACCCTCCAGCCCCCACCTCCCTGCCTTTTACCTATCTTATCCTAGCTCACCTAGAAGATAGGAATTTTAGCTAGCGCCATTTGCCTATGTAATACAGCTAATCACTGGTTGATTTGTGTCAGAATCTGCATTATTAAAAGTTCATTATAAAACAGTTTTATGTATTTTTCATGCAAGAAAAGTCATAATGTTTGAAGTTTATTAGTTATACACAAATAAAGCAAAAGACAGTGTCAGTATCATCTTCTAAAGCTTTTGAACATGCCCCCCAAATCCCCTTCAAAATCTCTCCAATGGTTGACTTTGGCCCAATCTTGCTCTAATTAACCTTGCTGCTCCTAAAGCACTGGGCTTTCAAGATTAATGAAAATCTATTCCTTGTCCTCATATACCCTTGACTGAGGACACGTCTGGCCATCATCAGAGGTTGTCCTCCTGGAGCATGTGGCCTTGGAACGTGTCCCCACGGAGCAGGGGCAGGGACATCTGCCCAACCAGCCAGATTGGAGGCATCCACCCTGCTGTGGCCAGGCAGCAGATGTCCCTGTCAGAAGGCCCCTCCTGTCTCCATTTCATGCTCTGCTGGTAATCAATAGTTAGTACCCAATCAATGAGTGACTTTTCTGTTTAGTCAATGTGATTGTTTCTCTGGTGAAATGTCCAACTAATTATAAAAAAAAAGTTTTATAAATGCTCATTAGGTTCCCAGGTTAGTCCTCCCCACTCACAAATCTTATTTAATCTGTATAATGTGTTTAAAGGATCTCTGCTTCTTTGGCTCCCAAATACTAGCCTCAGCACAGTTTCAATGGGAAAGTGCCCTTAGAAGTTCAGCCTGTTTCTAGGAATAGAACTGCAGCTGTTCAGTTTTTAAGGACTCACCATTCCCTCATCGTGGAATAGAAAGGAACACTCAGATTTCCTCCCATTCTTTTGTCCCTAAAGCTATCTATAGAGTTTTCCGTCTGTCTTCTTACTGAAATTTATCATGCAGAAAGGAGAAGGAAAATGGCTTCTTTCTTTGTACCATCTTTCTGTTTTATTAACTTAGACGAGGAATAACAAAGTGATTTAAGCACACATAAGAGATTCTGTGGGGTGCTAAGAGGAGAAAGGATTTTGTGGTCACTTTTGCGGTTAGAGAAAGCATGCTGTGGTTGATTAGTGATGTCTGTCATGTGCATGGAAGTGGAGGAGAGGTAACTAAGTGCCATATATTTGTTATCCTTGATTCAGATCTTATAAAAAATCAAGTTCACACAAAGATGATAATACTAGTCTAACAGTTAAGTCACACTTACTGTGTGCCAAGTACTGTTCTAAGTGCATTATGTGTATTAACTCATTTAATTCTCAAAGCAATCCACAAGGTTGTTACCAATGAGGAAAGTTACAGATGAGGAAACTGAGGCACAAAGAGGCTAAGTGACCAAGCTAGGAAGCAGGAGAACTGAGATTCCATGGCCTCATTTCAGAGCCCATGCCCTTAGTCACTGAAACTGTACTGTCTTTTGTTGGTGAAGGCTGTCTTTGCACCCCAGAGGCTGCAGTTCAGAAGGAAATGTGAAATCCAGTTTATAGGTACTGTTATTTTTGGGCCCTGGGCTCTAGAATAAAAGATAAAACAAGGTCTAGGGTAACCTTAGCAGTAAGGAGAGAGTGGCATTTCTAGTCTTCCCACCTCCACCAGTACACTGCCTTCTCCGCTGAGAACAGGTGAATGGGAAGGGAGTGAGGTGGACATTTAAGGAGCAGAACAGAGGAGTCCCTTTGTTCAGGCCACATAGCTGGGGACACTTTCTGAGTGGCCATTTTTAAGGATCATTTTTGTATGAGGGCCACATCTATATATATAAAAGCCTAAGCAACTGAACAACCAGTCAACCAGTAGTAATTACGTGCACTGACCACTAGGAGGCAGATGCTCAATGTAGGAGCTGCCCTCTGGTGGTCAGTGGACTCCCATAGTGAGAGCACTGCTCAGCCAGAAGCCAGGCTCACGGCTGGTGAGCGCAGCTGTGGCAGTGCGAGCCTCTCCCACCTCCATGGCAGGACTACTGACTAGCAGTGGCAGGTACAGCGGGGCTGGGATGAGTGGAAGCAGTGCCCACCCTGGCTCAGCTCCTCCCTAGCCACCTGCCACTTTGTGCACTGCTACATCCCTGTGGGGATTGGGCCTAAACTGGCAGTCTGACATCCCTCAAGGGGTCCTGGATTGTGAGAGGGCAAAAGCCAGGCTGAGGGACCTTACCAGTACACGAATCCATGCACCAGGCCTCTAGTGTACATATAAAGAGAGATGTTTTTTAGTGCATGAAATGATGTATCTTTCACAATGGCTAAAGAGAATCCTTTTAGAACTGTTATGTCTTCCTTAGTTGGTTAACAACAATGAATTTAATACTATGCTATGTCCCATACCATGCTAATGTTGTGAATGTGGTGAGCCAAGAGAGACTTGGGCCTTGCCCTCTCTGAGCTGACAGTCTACTATCCACATAGTGACGAAGTATAAGGTGCAGCTCAGGTGAGTGTTGCAGACAAAGGTTGTTATTCCAAGAGAGCAGCATGGCCGGGGTGGGCAGAGCATGAGGGGCCTGTATCAGAATTTTGACTTAGCCTCAGTGCAGTGAAAAGCCACAGTGGGGAGGAGGTTGGGGTATTTGTGTCATATAACCAGAGTTATACTTTCTTGTGAAAGGCAACATGACTACACTGGGAAGAACAAATTAGAAAGGGTGTGTAAGGACACTTGGGGGAGTCCAAGCCAAGAGGCCACAACAGTTGGGGCTGGAGTGGTTTTGGTGGTGAAGCGGAAAAGTAGAAGGATTCTAAAGCTGTTTGGAAGGCAGAGTTAGCTAGATTTGGTAATTAGATGTGGGTGGTAAGGGAGAGAGAATAGGTAGGAGGATAGCCGTCCTATGCCCAGAGGTTGGGATGCTGGAAGGTCAAGTTTGGAGTGGATGGTCAGCTGATGTTGGAGGTACTTTTGAGCTGTCCCAGAGGAGATGTCAAAATAGCTACACTTTTTATTGTAAACGTGTACTGGGTTGTAAATAAGGCCTGATGGACTATCCTGGCAAACCAAGTATTGGGGGAAATTTTTAAAAATCTATAATTTGTTGATTTTTAAAAAAAATCCAAGTAAACATATTTTCATTTAGAAAATAAGAATCTAACAATGGTCAAGGAAATTAATAAAGGTAAACATCTTGCATAATTTCCCTATTTTCATTTTTGCATATTTCTCTGGCAGTTTTTCCCCATAAGCATTCGCATTTTAATTAGTTGTCATTATAATCTACATCCAATGTGTAATAGGATTGTTTTCACTTACCATTATCCCAAATATTTTTCCTCATTCCTACATATCTCTCAAATGCTGTATTTAAAATATGTAGAATAATATTTCATGCTTTTGATAAATCATGGACTATAAATTTCTAAGCAAAATCTCTATTTTGGATATTTAGTTGATTTTAAGATTTCATTATTAAAAGTAGTACTACTTCAATAAATATTGTTATGCATATCATGTTTTTTTCCTAGGTGGTATTTTTCTTAGGTTGAATTCTTTTGAGTGGGATTAGTGGGTCAGAGTGTTTGAATAGGTGTATAGCTCTTGATGTGTATGAAGGAAGATGTTTAGAACCACGGGCAAGGCTGCGGAGTGCTCACCATAGAGCAGAGTTGTGATCTCCACATGGGGTGTCATCACATTCCTTTGGATTCAGTAACCAGTGAGTGTGATAACCATATGAGTGAGTGTGTGATAAAGTCCCATGCCACCTGACCTTTCACCTTGTACTTACTAATTGTGCCAGTTAGTGCCTAGAGATTACTGTAGGGCTTGCTCTCTTGTTCACTTAGCCTGGCTCCAACTCCCTTCTCAGGTTTTCTCTTCTTAGGATCGTGCCACATGTACTTAGGAACCAGTGGAAGCCCCCGAACGGTAGTATCCCAAAGGGATCATCTAAACTGGACTGAACTTCAAAGCCTTCAGGTTCTAAAAGACTGCAGTGGTGTTGCAGAGGGTGCTTAGGGCCCCCATGGGTTGGGATGGAGTTCTCAAGACCATCCATGACCCCGTCTATGCCTGTCAGCCTGTCTTTCATTGCCATTGCTTGTCAGCATATCGCGTGTAGTATGCCTTAGACTAGTGGTTCTCAACCTTCCTAATGCCGTGACCCTTTAATATCGTTCCTCATGTTGTGGTGACCCCCAACCATAACATTATTTTTGTTGCTACTTCATAACTGTAATGTTGCTACTGTTATGAATCATAATGTAAATATCTGATATGCAGGATGTATTTAGGTGACCCCTTGTGAAAGGGTCGGTTGACCCCCAAAGGGATCACAACCCACAGGTTGAGAACCGCTGCCCTAGACTCTTGGTTGCATCTACTCCTGGCTCTCACTAAAGTTGCTTCTGCACTCTCTGTCTTTACAAGTCCTGCCTCTCCTTTAAGACTCTACTCAACTTGTGATTCCTCCAGGTCATTGGCTCTGATTTTCCAACTAACTGTCCCTGTGCTGTGAACTCTTACAGTACCTTTAGTCCTCATTCCAGGACTTAGCACATAATTGTAAATTTTCTTGTAAAATTTGCTTTTGAATTGTTTACCCTCCTGAAGGGCAGGAAAAAATGTCATACTCTCCCCCCAGACCTCTCAGAGCCTAGCTTTAGTGCTGAGTCCTTTGCCAGATTTCAATAAACCCAATGTGACCCATTACATCAAAATATATGCGTTACGTGAGGCAACGTGAAAATGTTCTAGCCATTCTTCTCTTATGCATTTTTAATATAAATGCCCATATTCAAAAGTTGCTAAGGATATTAAAATACTCATAGATGGACCATATTCAGATATTCCTGATCTGGTTGCTGTTTGGTGTAATGGGAACAAATTAATGCTGGAAAACAATCACACGATCACTTTTCATTCCTAAGTCCTTGATATGCGCTGGGATGGGAAGGATGATTGGTGGAAGAGACCAGGGTGCATGAAGAGTAGTAGCAAGCACTAGAGTATCTGGGCTCTAAGAAGGTGGGTATCTTTGGCTCCTGGGAACAGTGCTTGAACTGTAGTGAAATGATATGTTCTTGAAAAGTCGGTCTCAATGTGACTCTGCTGTCTTTATGACTCACTTTACCGTTTGGGTCTTCAGTGGAAGCCACCCAGTCCCCCTGGAAGTTGGAGATTCCCTTATTCTCCAGGGGATGGCCTGGCACAGTGGGAACCCTCTGGCTAGGAGGCAGGAGCTCTCAGGCTGGGTTGGCACTGCCTCCACCTATTGCACAGTCCTGCCTAAGGCTGGGCCTCAGCACACTCATTTGCAAAATGACATGTTCGCACAGCCCATCTCTAGACTCTTCTATAAAAGATCAAAACCACAATACTTGAAACTGTCATAAGAGGGTAAGTTTTGGTGTCATTTCTAAATAAAAATGAGAAGCAGGCTCCTTGACACATTTAATGACATGTGTTAGCATGTGTGTAGAACTTTACACTTAACTTGCATTTCTTTCTTTCTCTCTCTCTTTTTTTTTATAGCCAAACATCATGTCAATGGCAACAGAACAGTTGAACCTTTCCCAGAGGGAACACAGATGGCTGTATTTGGTAAGATATCAACTCTGAAAGAAAACCCAAATCATGTGCAAAGATTAGTGCCAGATTTCTGAGTTTTAGCAAGTGTCCTCAGGGCTTCAAAATCTGGGCTCTTCTAGATATTTATAAATCATTGGAGCCAACCCCCTCCCCCCAAAAAAAACAACAACAACAACAAAAAAAACTACTGAGTTTTTAGTATTTCTTGGATCAGAAAAGCTTATTCTATATATTTTAATATGCTCCCCCCCTCACTTTGCAGACCAAATATCAAACTGTATTTGCTACTTCTTATGTCCACACTGTGAATTATCCTGATCATTTAGGGCTTGTGTTTTTCTTTCTGGGAACAGATTTTTTTTTTTCTTCCATGTTGATGTATAACTTTGTTAAAGGCTGGGTAGAATTCAAGTAGTTTTGAGTTATTTCACAAAACTCGATCTAGTTGAATGACCTCTGTCTCTTCCATTATGAATTGAACATATTCCTTAGGAGAAAATGTCAGTTAAAACATTTTAAGCAGAATGAAATGTGGTCTCTGAGTGTATACAGGGGTGGGAAAAGTTTGATTTACAGTTGCAAGTATCCAATAGGTGGACAGGTGGATGAGGGCCAGTGGCATGGCCACCACAGTCCCCAGATCTCTCACCCCAGTGGACTTCTTTTGGGTGTTGTCAAAGATAAAGTCTTCACAGAAACCACATACGGTGGATGATGTGATTCGCTGCATAAGAAAAGCATGTTAAGAAACTGATGGTAATGAAGAACTCTGTGCCAAAGTGCTTGAGTGCAGCAAGTAGACTGCAAGGATGTGACATAAGGAAGGCCGGCAATTTGAGCACTTACGAGATTGTGCCTAAGTGCACTGTACATTGCAACATGCTTCTGAGTTATTAAAGCTATTGTAATAATCATAACCTGCATGTCTTTTTCCATGTGAACAACTGTAAACCTACTTTTGTCCACCCTTCTGCAAAGGAGTGCAATTATACGGTGGAACAGAACTTCTCTGTTAGATTCTAAACCTTTTGGTGGGGAAGTCCTTTTTTAAAATTTCATTTATTTTTTAAAAATATATTTTTATTGATTTCAGAGAGGAAGGGAAGGGAGAGAGATAGAAACATCAGTGATGAGGGAGAATCATTGATCGGCTGCCACCTGCATGCCTGACACTGGGAATTGAGCTCACAGCCCGGGCATGTGCCCTGACTTGGAATTGAACTGTGATCCCCTGGTTCATAGATCAACACTCAACCACTAAGCATGCTGGCTGGACGGGAGATCCTTTTTAATTTATGGTTTCTCACCTCCTATCTGATGTCACCTAAACTTCCTCCAAAATGTCTCTACATGTGGCACTTCCTCCCTTCCTCTCCTCCTCCACTGTTCTTCCTTATATCCACTTCCTGTCTGCCCTCTCCTTCTGCTCCTTGCCTCTTCTCTCCAACAGTGTCCTGGGACCCAACCCTTATCACCCTCTCAGGGATCTCCATCTCTGTTCTATGGATTTTCAGCTTTTTCTTCAGGTTCCTTTCTCTCAGCCTTCAGACAGGTTCTGTGATCTCTCCCATCCTAAAACCCGCAGCCCCCGACTTCACTGCCTTCTCTAGCGTTCCCCTGCCCTGCTCTTGGTGGCAGTTTCTTGCAAGGGCTTTTGTTGTATCACTGCTTTTAGCACTGAAGTTTCTTCGAGAAGGAAATTAGCCTCAGACAATCCATATCTATATTAGCCTATTCAGGATAAAATGTTTCCTTAATCCCAGAGCTGGAACAGAGTTAGCAATCAGTTATGATTTACCGTTAGAGAGTTATGAGACAGAGAGCTCGTCCTGGCTAGGCGTTTGTACATCTTACTCCATATGAACTGTCGCCTTTTAAAATATCAGTGGTTAGGGATTATTATACTCAGACATTTAAATGAAAGATTTTATTTTTAAGAATAAATCATAATGCACACTCTAAAAATGTGTGCCAGATATTTGACTCGTAACTCTCTCTGAGGATTGATGTGCAGGTGAGGCCATTTTACCTAAGTTGTTGGCCCAGCACAGTGTCTGTTACCAGGGGTCACAAATGTCACATCAATGTTCAAAGGTTCTTCTGAAGATTGTTTTTTAGATTTTTCAACCCTGAGACATGTTAGAAACTAGGTTTTGTGTCATATTGGGAAATGTTAAATAATACCTGTTTTAGCAGATTTCCCTCTGTTGTGATATAGGGGAAACTTCATTTCTGAAGGACAGTCCTAGAACCAGGCAGGCCAGTGGCACTGTTTGGCTACACAATTGGAAAGATCTGTGAATAAAGCTCTATGATGAGATCATTACCACCATCATCATCATAACAGGTTTGGTTTATAATAGCTTCCCCCCAAATCGCAATGCAAGCCCTTTATTGTTCGACTTCAGGCAAGCAATTCCTCCTGTCCAGGCCACAGCACTTTAACCTGTAGGATGGGAAGGTTGATGGGGGCTTTGAGGCCTTCCCTTTGCTTCTGCATTTTACATGTTCAGGACCAAAGGCTCATCCTGCAGCAGGCAGTCCCACTGTGATGGGACAAGGGATGTGGTGTTAAAAGAGATGAATCATGTGTGTAATTTATATAAGTACAGAATGTAAAAAAGAATATTTTTTGACAGCTAAGAATTTTTACATTATTACAACTGTGATTTGGCTCTTCCAGATGCTTAAATTAAGGTCCTTTTTTGGTCAAGTATATGATTACATTTTATGTTAATGTTAATTTTAAAAACTGTTCTTACATATATTACTTATCCACCTGGCTTGAAGTGGTGTGAGGAAGCAGTTGGTTTTGGGGGTGAGCTTCTCTCACTCTGGGTTGTTTATAGTTATACTCAATTGGATAAACTAAGTATAGCACTTAGCTCTTTGACATATGTTGGTCATTTAATCTTCCCAGTACCTTGCAAGGCTGGTAGGATTATGTAATCCCCTTCCCAGAAAGGTCAAATGACTTATCCCAGGTCACTCAGCCAGTGAGACGGTAGAGCTAGAATTGTAGTCCAAGTCTGACTGACCCTGAAGTCCACACTCTTTTGACCATGTCCCCGGATTCTTGGCGCAGGTTGAAGAAGTCGTGGGACAGTCTGGTAGATTCACAAGTGCCTTTCCACTGGATCCATGCACAAAAGTGTGATATCCAGCTAAGCCAATTTGGCAAATTGATTTTCAAATTTCTATGCATTCCCAGGGTGCTCTGAAGGGCTCTTAAGTCACAGCTTTTGCTTGTAGTGACATCTCCTACTATTTATCTTTCCCGTTGATTTTAGTAGCATGTATTATAGAGGAGAGTGTCTTACATGTACCAGTACTTATCTGTGAGTTCACCAAAGCAACAATAGCACTTTCTACTTGTCCAAACTCATTCTTCTCTCTTGGAGGTTTTAATATTTTATGCCAATATTGCACCACTAGTTTCAATTTCCTTATCTGTTGGTTAATCATTTGAATGTACCACGCTGTTGAAATAGGAGCTTGTACATTTAGTCCACTCTGAAAGTAGCCATTGAACTGCTCGTAGGCTTTTATATTGGAGTGGCTACTGTAAGGAAGGGTAGAATGAGGGACAGGGCATGCTCCATTGTGAAAAATACATGAATATGTTATTGTATCAAGTGACCAGAGAATATATTCAGGGTGTCCTGAAAACTGTATACACATTTTGAATGATTATAAAGTTAGTGTTTATTAACATACAGTTCACTGTCAAAATTTAAAAGAATCTACAAAAATGAATGATTTTTTTTATCTATGCCTATTTACAAACTGATGACCATTCTGGTCCAGGCACTGCTGATAATGCAAAGCAATGGGACCAAAAACATCAAGAATCATTTAGTTCGATATTTGTACACCTTCAATTCAACTGCTGCTGGTTTTGTACTGTAAACTTTATCTGTTATGTACTCCTATAAAAAAAAGTCTAGTGGCACTTTAGGATAAAATTTATTTGTTCAAAGCTTAATCTGACCATAATTCACCCATTATTTTAAATTAGTTAAACCTGAAAAGGAGTGCAAGTTAAGAGAGTCATCCGCTGTTAAAGTGTGTATATATATTTTTTGGATATCCTATAGATTATTTCCTAGTTTATGGCCTATAATCTTCACAGATTAATTTTTTTTTATTATTAGGGCAGAAGTCTTTGTTTTTTTTAAATATATTTTTATTGATTTCAGAGAGGAAGGGAGAGGGAGAGAGAGAGAGAGATAGAAACATCAATGATGAGAGAGAATCATTGATCCACTGCCTCCTGCACACTCCCTACTGGGAATCAAGCCTGCAACCCAGGCATGTGCCCTTGACCGGAATTGAACCTGGGACCCTTCAGTCTGCAGACCGATGCTCTATCGACTGAACCAAACCAGCCAGGGCCTTCACAGATAATTTTAAAGTAAGATGTTCATCTTTTCAGATTTTCTTTGTGGCCCATTGGTGAGTCCTTGTTTTGTTTTTCTGTGACCACAGTTCTTTAGCTTCTGTGTTGCACTCTCTCCTCTGCACTTCAGGACAATGATAATGAAAGTAATAGGCTCTGCTCTCCCATGGGTTTCTCCCTGTCTGTGTATGATGCCCTCTTTCAAGTCAGTGGGAGCCCTTTTTTCACAAGCTGGAGAAGCAGAACCGAACATTTTGCAATTACTTAATGCCTTTGTTCCTGGTAGCTGAGAGGGCCCCATGGCTCACATTCCTTTAATCCTTCACCAGTACTGTGAAGTGGGCTTTATTGTGCTCCTTTAGAGACAGAGAAACTGAGTCACCCAAAGATGAAAGAAATCTGGTCAAGTAGGGGGAATGCTTTCTTAGGCACAGGGACATTCATATTACATTTGCCAGCAGGCTCTCCCTGACTCAGAAAGGTCTCTCGTCTCTCAATAACTTATTGAAAGTGACATCCTGTTGTCAGAGGGCCACTCCATCCATGCCGAGAGCACATGCTACAGCCTCTCTGTGGTGGTTGTTCTTAAGCACGGAGCAGCTTTTAATTTTATTAAAAATATTCCACGGTCAAGAAGATTTATCTTTTCAAAATAAAATAAGAGCTTATTGAGAAGAGTGCAGAAAAGTTGGGGTTGGGATTCCTGTCTTAATTTGTGAAGTTTTTAGTACAATTAAAAAAACTGAAATTACAATTTTTTAAAACTTTTAAGTATGGTACTTGACCATAAAATGTATCATCCAAAGTAGGATACTTTTAAGAGTGAAAAGGGTGCTGTTAAAAATTATTCTATATAAGAAAGAGCTAATATACTAATTAGACTGGCCTGTGGAAGGACCTTCCAGAATGACCAGTGAGCGGGGCTATAAGGCAGCCAGGGCTGTGAGGGCCGAGCTCCTTGCATGAATTTCCCTATAATGAGAATCTAATCTAATAAAAGAGTAATATGCTAATTGTGTCACTCCGCTACATCCCAAGCCATGCCCGCCAGCCAATCAGAGCGACTATATGCAAATTAACTCAACCAATATGGTGACCGGCACAGAGTTAGAGCAAAGAGGAAGCTTCGTTGCCCTGGCGATGGAGGAAGCTGCCTGCCTAGGCAGGCTGTGGCCTCTGCTCAAGGCAACAAAGTTTCAATTATAGAAGATAAATAAACCCCAGATACCTGCTTCCAGCCAGCCTTGCTGGGAGCTTGGGTGGCTGGGGGCTGTGACCAGCCTGCAAACAGCCATCAGCCCCTCACCCAGACTGGCCAGGCACCTCAGCAGGACTCCCCAACCTAAAGGGCTTGTGGTCAGCCTGTGAACAGCCATCAGCCCCTCACTCAGGCTGGACAGGCACCCCAGCAGGGACCCCCACCATGAAGAGGCTGTGGCCAACCTGCAAACAGCCATCAACCACTCACCCAGGCTGGCCAGGCACCCTAGCAGGGGACCCCTACCCTGAAGGAACTGTGGCCAGTCTGAAAACGGCCCTCAGCCTCTCATCCAGATTGGCCAGGAACCCCAGCAGGACCCCAAACCCTGATCTAGGACACCCTCAGGGCAAACCAACTGGTCCCCACCCATGCACCAGGCCTCTATCCTATATAATAAAAGGGTAATATGCATATTGACCCTAACAGCAGAATGACTGGGAATGACTGGTCACTATAACACACACATACCACCAGGGGGCAGACACTCAATGCAGGAGCTATCCCTGGTGGTCAGTGCACTCCTGCAGAGGGAGCTCTGCCCAGCCACAAACTAGGCTGACGGTTGCCAGTACAGTGGTGGTGGCGGGAGCCTTTCCTGCCTCCTCAGCAGTGCTAAGGATGTCTGACTGCAGCTTAGGCCTGCTCCCTGCTGGCAAGTGGACATATCCCGAGGGCTCCCAGGCTGCCAGAGGGTTGTCTAACTGCTAGCTTAGGTCAGATTACCCAGGGAGTGGGCCTAAGCCAGCAGGTGGACATCCCCCGAGGGGTCCCAGACTGCAAGAGGGCATAGGCTGGGCTGAGGGACCCCCCCCACCCAGTGCACAAATTTTTATGCACTGTTCCTCTAGTGTTCATTATAAAATATTGTGCTAAGTAATAAATACACATTGATTAAAGTTAAAATTGAAAAGCAATGAAATAATATATATAAATTGAGGTAAACAAGGGGAAAATTACAATACAGTAGACTCATATATAATATATGTTATAGTATAACACCAGTAGTTATATTAACTTCCAAGATTTTACTCAATATGTATCTGAATGACTTGAAGTTAAAAGTTAAGTTACATTTATAAAGCCAAAGCAATTAAATAAGAGATGGAGAATTTATCTGATTATACTCTTGCAATTTTAACATTGTCCTAATACTATATTGTCCAGTGATGTAAGTTAATGAGCTCTCCATCATTAGAGGTATTCAAATAAGAGAAGTCATTCCTAACCAATTGAGAAGTGGGTTAAATAGCCTTTAAGATCCTTTCTTCTCAATAAATGAAAATTTACTTTGTTTCAGAATGTTAAACCTTTTTGAAAAACAATTACTACTATAAATTTTTTGTTCTTACCATTTAGAAACTCACATCTAGGCTGTGTGGTGAGAGGTAAGATTTGGCCACGAGAAATCATGTTCAGAAATTGATACAAGGGACAACAGCAGAAGTGCCTCAGTGAATTCCTAGGGTTGTCATGGGCTTTTTGGCTTCCAGGAGTCTGAGAGCAATAGCTCTGCGAACTCAAATCCCTGCAAAACCTATTTCCTCTGTCAGGTCCTCTTAGCGCTCTCCAAATAAGAGGAGCCAAAGTCAGCCAAGACATCGTGAAAATGTGCTGACGGTCTTGTTGCACACGTCTGTTTATAGCCAAGCTGCCAAGAATTTGCTAGCCTCTTTCTTGAATGACTTTGTCAAGGACTGATCCCAGGGCAGGGGCCATGGCTGTCAGAGGCCCACACATGCAGCTCACTCTGGGACTCACCTTCCACCCCAAGGGAGAATGAGCTCAGTGACTATAAGATGAACCAATCAAGACACCTCCCCTCCCTACTTGAATTGGAGGTAATTTTTGAAACAGCCACAGTTATTTTGTCTGCCAGCCAAGAAAACAGCATTGAAAGCAGGAGGCAATATGTCAGACTTCAAAGGAAAATATATTGGTGTCTCATTGGCTTGAATCCAACATTATGTTGGTAAATAATCAAATCCCGGTGTGGCATATTTCTCCCTGAACCTTGACTGAAAACTACTGAAGACCATTCTGTGGGCTGTGGAGTGGCAGTCACTCATTCCAGGGAAAAGCCAGAAAGAATGACTTTGAAGTGTGTTTATAATTAACCAAACAATCTAAATTCATAAGGCGGTTAGAACAGCAGGCTGCTATCTGGTGCTAAGTTCTTAAGTGATGAAGTACTTGGGGAAACAAAAACTGGCCTTCTTCCCATGGTAAGCTGAAGCACCTTTAAGGGACAATAATTGGTCATTCGGAGCCATGTTTTAAGATGCACTTTATCTTATGTATCTTCTTTATGTGTGTGGTGATCTCAATTTTTATTTTTTTTTGAGTGCGGAGAAGTCAGGTAATATGGGGAAGGAAAGAGGAAGCAACCTTTCCAAGCCTATATTGAAAATCCCTTTTGATTTGTATGGCAGCCCACCTGATCCAAGAGAACACAGCTGGAGTCAGAGATGGTGTCCTGGTGTTGGGAAGGGTGGGAATAGGATATCTGTGCTTAGAGAATGGAGCTAAACCCATTGTAGAAAGGAATAAATCAAATGTTTGATAAAGTAATACTTCACTTGTTTAGAGACCACATATTCATCAGCCTCAGCATTGTGGAATGCATGTAAGACCCACAAAATAAGTCCCCTCCACAAGGAAAAAAAGTGTGGAGAAGTTCTAAAAAATTCAGACTTTATGGAGGTCTTTGTAGTCAGATAAATCTTGCTGGGTGACTTCAGACAAGTTTGTGACTTCCTTTAAGCCCCATTCCTCATCTATAAAGCAAGGGGAAGAATAGTTGCCTCATAGGGTTGTTGTCAGAATGGCATGAGTCATCAAGGCGTTTAGGATAGGGGTGACAGCATGCTGTTAGATCTCAGACACTTCTGCTCATAGGGCCAGCTGGGGAGGTACTCCTTGCAGGGGCCACCTGCTCTCCCCAGTTAGAGCTAGCTGTGATCAAGGCTCCAAGCAGGTGACCCCAACATAAGTCTGTTCTATTTGATCCATAATCTCTCTGCAATATACCTGATGATTCCTTTAACTCAGGGATTTTGAAGGATAACACACAGCATTAGTTGAGAACTGATCTAATACTGGCTGCGTACGAGCCAGCCCTTGTTAAACTTTCTGTTAGGTCCACTCTCACCACTGGCCTAAGTTAAATTAGACTGATGCCTTCCTTCTGAATCAGTACAGAGCTCTCAGAAATACCAGTATTTCTCGTTTGGCCTCAACTATGGAGCTGGTCAATTTTAGCTTCGTGCCTCCCCTCCCCCCACTGTTATCACTAGTATACAGTGACTATCTATTTGACCAACTTTTAAAACAGTTTTGAAAATGAGAAAGATTTATTTATTTTACAAGTACAGCAGAAATTTCTGTAGGAAAATATGCTCAAAAGGATGTGCAAGAGAAAGAGCCATGTTTCTACTGCTTCTCTGGTAATTAACATTTTTAGAAGAGAAACATAGATATGGAAAACAACAAAACCCAAAATAGTTCATTGTTATTCAATTTAACTCAATCAGCATGTTTAAGAAAAATTCTGAGCCTGTGTTGCAGGTAACATAAAAAAGAATATTCTCTTTCTTCCTTTCATTCTTCCCAACCACTTATTTTGGGCCTTGTTATAAAATGAAATAAAGGAAAATTAAAGTATATACAAGAGATGGCAAAATAACACTTATTGGATTTAAGTAAATGTTAGACCTGAGAAAAACATAAGAAATGAAATATATAAGGAGTGCATGCCACAATTCAATATAATTAATAGAAGTTGGCCACAAATTTACCTCTATATTTTCTGACAGATATGTAAAGATCAGTTAGTTGTATAATTGGTTTCAGGTTTTAAAAACTGTGGTAAAATATAAACAATATAAAATTTACTATCTACCCTTTTTAAAATGTAATATAGAATTAAGTACATTCACATTGTTGTGCCACCATCGGCACCATCCCCCTCCTGAACTTTATCTTTCCCAACTGAAATTCTGTATCTATTAAATAGTAACTTTCCATTTCCCCTCCCCCCAGCCTTAAGCAACCACCATTCTCCTTCCATTCCTGTTTTAAGGCTAATATTTCACTGAATGTACGTACCACATTTTGTTTATCCATTCATCTGTCAATGGACACTGTTGCTTCCACCTTTTGGCTATTGTGAATAATATTTCTATAAATGTGTGTACAAATATCTCTCCAAGACCCTTCTTTTTTTAAAAAAAAATGTTTCTATTGATTTTAGAGAGAGAGGAAGGGAGATGGAGAGAGAAACATCTATTGACTACCTCTTAAAAACCTCCTATTGAGCCCACAACCTGGACATATGCCCTCATCAGGAATGGAACCAGAGACCTTTTGGTATATAGGATGATGCTCAACTGAGCCACACTGGCCAAGGCCAAGACCCTGCTTTTAATTCTTTTGGCCATATACTTACAAGTGGAATCACTGGATCATATAGTAATTCTGTGTTTCATTTTTTAGGAACTGCCATACCATTTTCCATAATGGCTGAACCTTTTTACATTCTTATCAACAAAGCACAAGGGTTTCAATTTCTCTTCATTCTTTACTACATTTGTTATTTTGTTTGTTAATTACCATTCTGATGGTGTGAAGTGATGATTGGTTTCAGTTTTAATGACACTGAAAATCTACATGCTTGGGGGAATCATAAGATTTCCTGATTCTAGAACCAGGAAGAAATTTCTTTTCAAGGATATTAATAAGGAGGACACTGTGTAATGTAAGACAGTCAGTGATACAGCTATAATAACCTTAGAGTGAGCAGCATGAGGAGATTTGTGAGCTTTTGGGTTCCTGCTGTCCACCAGGGGCAGTTTGGTTCTCATGCCCTTATGGGTACCACACACAGTGTGCTTCTCTGGCAGGTAGGCTCTGGCTTAACCTAGAAGTTACTTGTCTTGTATCAAAAGGAGTCAGTGGACTAGTTATCTTTTAGGTAATGTTCTATCATTGTTATTTTTATCACTGGATTTTAAAATATATTTATTTTTTAGTTCCTTATTGTGAAAACTTTCAAACATATAAAAACAGAGAGACTGCTATAATGAGCCTCACTCACTCAGCTTCAACAGTTATCAGCTAGGGCTGAATATGTTTCATCTGTATTTCCACTCACTCTCCTTCACCCCAGGTTATTTGAAAGCAAATCTGAAATGTAATATAATTTCAGCCATGAACATTTTTGTATATATCTCCAAAAGAGCAATTTTTAAGAAAACACACCACAATGTCATCATTGTACCTAAAAATAGTTCCTTGTTATCATTGAATATCCCATGAGTCAATATTTCCACTGTTGTCTCATAAATGTTTTTTTTTCAAACTATTTGCTTGAATCAGGATCCAAATAGAGTCCATACATTTCAACTGGTTGATATAAATATTCAGTCTCTTTTAATCTATAAGTTCATCTCTCTCTTTTCCCTTGCAATTTATTTGTTTGAAAAATTAGATCATTTATTCTGCACTGTTTTCTTCAGTCGGGGATTGAATGGTCATGTTTTTCAGGCCCCGGTATTTTCTGCAAACTGCGAGTTGGAAGCCTGATCAGAATCCATAGGGGTAAACTATTCAGGAGACATTTAATAATCAGGGTCTCTCTTTTGGTGAAGCCATTAATGATCGTTGCTTGGACCTATTATTTTATTAGAGGCTGCAAGATGGTAACATTTTAATTCTAGCATTTTCCTGTGTTTATGAACTAGAATCTAATATAATAAAAGCAAAACATGCAAATGTGACCATCACCACCAGCCAATCAGAGTGGCTGTATGCAAATTAACCCAGCCACAAACCAAAGGCTTCTGTTG
>PVJC01003921.1:0-67006 GCA_004026665.1 Murina feae | reverse complement strand
CATCTATGGATAATAATAACCATTATAAACTGGTAAACAAAAATAGATTCAGAGGCAGAGCAACATCAAACAGACTGTCAAATTACAGCAACAAGGACAGGGACGTTGGGGCGGGGTGGGGGTAACAGATCAGACATGGGACTTTTATGTATGCATTTAAGCATAACCAATGGACACAAAACACTGGGGGGTAGGGGAGGTGAGGGGAAGGGCAGGGGGAAAAAGAGATATTTGTACTAATCTTTGTAAAGCTTTATGTAATAATAATTTTTAAAAAATTAAAAAAAAGAGAAAAGCAAAAAAAAAAAAAAATTAAAACCATTTCCCCTAAGAATAGGAACAAGTTGTAAAGGTGAACTTGCCCCAGCTCTTTTGCAGCTCAGTAGGAATTACTGTTATTGCTAGAGATAAGGAAATAGTCATGTTCCAGCCAAAACTTATGAGTCTGTATCCTGTGTTGAGAAATGGAGCAACAAACTTTGTGCATCACTTTTTTGTGGTTTTTGTAAATAAAAGCTTCCTTCTGCATCTGGTCGGGGCTGCAATGTCAGTCCTCATGTCGGTGGGGTGCTGGTGCTGCAGACCAGTTGGCCAGCTGAATAAAGGCTCCTAAATTCTATCTTTTGGCTCTGGTGGTCATCTCTCCTAGAGGAGTCTCCATAACATTTGGAGGCCCCAGTGAGATAAAATCCAGCTCGTCTCTTGCAGGAATGCATCCATAGCAAAGTCAGGGATGCCCAGTCTCACCATTCCTGTTCGTTAATAGTACCAGAAGTACTAGTCATTGAGTCAGACAAGAAGAAGAAATAAAAGGCAACCAAATTGGAAAAAAAGAAGTATAACTGTCCTTATTTTCAGATGACATGATATTGTATGTAGAAAACCACAAAGACTCCATCAAAAAACTACTAGACTTAATAAATGAATTCAGGAAACTACAATGTCCGAATGACAAGCCCTCTTCATTTGCTTCCTCAGCTGGTCATGAAACCTGGGAGCAGCTTTAGAGACTCATATTTCTCCAAACTTGGAACTCAGCTTCAGAAGTTTCCCTGGATTATGTAGACAGAAGTGGTCACTTTTTGATTCTTCTGTATGACTTCCGAGGTGTCTGTTCTCACTGACTTAGAGAACAAGAATAAAAACTAGCTTTCTTCTGGCACAAATCTGGTTTTTACTCTGTTTCTTCTCTCTAGCACTCACCAGCTAGAGATGGCTTAGGACGAGATGACTTTTCCTTAGGGGTTTATCTCTAGTGTTATTGTTTAGTCTTGTTTTCTTCATTCTTGGTGAGGACTTTGCTTTCCTATCTTAGTTTAATGGAGCCAGATAATTTTCATGTGTTCTTACATAGTATTACTAGAACCAACTTAGCATATAGTAGATAACTAATCATTTTATTATTAAGTACTATTTAACATAAAACTATTTCATGTTAAGAAATCCCAACGAAATAAAAATTGGCAGTTTCACTCAGGGTTAGCTGTAGATCCCTATATAGTTGCAAAAGAATAGCGTTTGTTCTGAGGTAATTTAACTCTTGAACTTCTATAGGTCATTAAAGCCTGGAACTATTCACAGAGCAGAGGGAGAGTCCTCACAAACACAGTCTTTCAAAGAGCCTCATAAGCCTGAAGCTCTGTGGCTCCACAGTCTTTATCTGAATTTGGTTTTAAATTAATGTTCAAATTGAAGAGGTATGTGCATCCATAGAGCAGGAAATAGATCATAAGAGGTGAGGGGTTGTCCAGAAACTAGAACACCAATCAGAAAGGATATATGCACCCTTATGTTCATAGCAGCACAATTTACAATAGCTAAGATTTGGAAACAGCCTATGTGCTCATCAGCAAATGAGTGGATTAGAAAACTGTGGTACATCTACACAATGGAATACTATGCTGCTGTAAAAAGGAAGGAACTCCTACCATTTGCAACACCATGTATGGACCTAGAGAGCATTATGCTAAGTGAAATAAGCCAGTCAGAGAAAGATAAATATCACATGATCTTACTCATTTGTGGAATATAATGAACAACATAAACTGATGAACAGAAACAGATCCAGAGACAAAGAAGCATTGATCAGACCATCAAACCTCAGAGGGAAAGGAGGGGAAGGTGGGGGAAGGGGGAGAGATCAACCATTTGTATGCATGCATATAAGCTTAACCAATGGGCACAGACATTAGGGGGTGGAGGGTGAGAGCACGAGCTGGGGGGGGGTGAGGGGGCAATGGGAGGATAAGGACACATATGTAATACTTTAATACAGTGGTTCTCAACCTTCTGGCTCTTTAAATACAGTTCCTCATGTTGTGACCCAACCACAAAATTATTCTTGTTGCTACTTCGTAACTGTAATGTTGCTACTGTTATGAATCGTAATGTAAATATCTGATATGCAGGATGGTCCTGGGGAGCAGGCCTAAGCTGCAGTCTGGCCTTCCTTTGTGGGAGGCAACCAGGCTAATCAGGGGAAGCCCCTAGCCCCATCACCCCACTGCTGAAGCCACTGCCAATCATCACAGTCACCAAGGTGTTTTCAACAACATGGACTCCAGTCCCTTCATCAAGAAAAAAAGACAACTTTCTTTAGGCATTTTCAAGATGTGTCTTTCATAGGATATTACATTTCTTTCTTTTTTATCCTCACCTGAGGATATGTTTCCATTGATTTTTAGAGAATGTGGAAGAGAAGGAAAAAACAGAGAGAAACATCAAAGTGAGAGGAACACTTTGATTGTTTGCCTCCTGCATATGCCCTGACCTGGGCCCTGGCCAGGGAGGAGCCTGCAACCTAGGTACATGCCCTTGGTCAGAATTAAACCCAGACCCTGCAGTCAGTAGGCTGAGGCATTATGCACTGAGCCAAACCGGCTAGGGCAGGATATGACATTTCTTAGCCCTCCAGCAGTGGACCTTCATTTTTTTTCTCCAGGAATGTGGTGGAAAAACCCTAGGTCACCTTTAGGGATTCTTATTACCCAAGTTACTAAGAATATTACCAGTGGCATACAGGGAGCTTAGCCAATGAGCAGTCAGAAAAGGTGTTTCCTCTGTAGTTTACTCCAATCACCAGCTCCACCCCTGCCCCTCCAATATCAGCTCCACCCCTCCCCAGGCCTTTAACTTCTGCCTAAGGCTGCAGGCCTGGGCAGGGGACCCCCAAATGACTCCGATCGCCGGATTCACAGAGCCCAGGCCTCTGCAATCACTGGCTCTGATCCTTCCCCCTGTCATTGCTGGTCTGCCCTTGCCCCACTGGCAGCCTCTGGCCAAGGCTGCAGGCCTGGGCAGAAGACACCCAATCCCCTGCTTTGCTAACTCCACTGGTATCCAGACCCCAGTGATTGCTGGCTCTGTCCCTGTCCCTCTGATCGCTGGCTCTGCAGAGCCCAGGCCCCTGAGATCTCCAGCCTTGCCCCTGTCTAGGCCTGAGACCTCTAGCCCAGGCCTTATGCCTGGATAGGGCACCCTCATACCCCTCTGATCACCGGCTCTGCCCCTGCACCCTCTGGTCACTGGGTCCATCCTTGCCCATGCCTGAGGCCTCTGGTGAAGGCCTCTGGCCTGGGCAAGGGACCTCCAGCCCCCTCTGATCACCTGTTCCACCCCTCAGGCCCCCCTCCTCCCCCGTCACCTGCCTGGCTAACAGGCCTGATCACTTTAGTGACAGGGCTGAGTCGAACTGGGCTCCTTCATCTTGTGGCCATGGGGGTGGCCATCTTTGTCATGGAGTGATGTCTAATTTGCATATTACTCTTTTATTAGCTAGAATGGGAATTTTGAATTCCTCTGTGTAATATATCCTGGATTATTTTAAAATAAAAATATTGTTTAAGTTACCCAGTAGGACAATTGATATTCCATGTATCATGTTTATCTCGGGGTTTTACACATTCCTTGGCACATCAGGTACACAAATATGATTCCAGAGTGTGTAATCCTGGTTCAATCCTTTGGGGAGAGTACCCAACCTGCATCACTCCTAAGAGCCACCCAGCTAAACCACCTTACCATTGGACCATGTGGCAGTAGTATTACTCAGTTCCTGAGCTTAGTTATGAGGCATTTAATCTAGCCTATCTTAAATGTTACCCATTGCCTTTCCCTCCCTGCTGCTGGCTTTTGCTGTGTTATTTGTCTTTCTACTTTAATCCTTGCCTCTGTCTTCTCTCCTGGGGTTAGGTCTGCTTTCCAATCTTGGTCTTTCCACCTCTCTCTTTGACCCATTATAGTCTTTTCTTTGCACACCATTCTTTGGCCACCTGGATAGGCCACCTGTACTCCCCTGGCCCTCGAATGCCTCAATTTAACACAGCTCACTCCCAGTAATATCTCCTCCAGATTGGCTAATGCCCTATTAAAATGGCTAAGGGTGGGTCCTGCTCTCTCAACAAGGAAGTGGACATAGAGGACAAGAACTTGTAGTTGGGTATTGCTTTTAAGCCACAGTTAATTTCAATATGTTCTGGAGCATTGGCCTAGATCAACTTTTCTATCATTTTTCCAATTATAATACTGTTCTCAACCAAACATTAGTCTGCAATAGTTTTAAATTACCATGCATGATTCACAGTGATTTAATACTCACAAAATTCCTGCCATATTAATATGATCTGGAATAGAAAGTTGATTGGGAGTCATTTCATGAGTGGAGGAAGGCAATTTGAAATTGTTAGAACATTTCACATATATTAGCACTTGGTTTGAAATGGTTTGGTGCCTGCTTAATATAGAAGAATCTGAAATTGCTGGGCAATGAAATTTCAACCAGAGGCTCTGTATCTGGGGCAACTCTCCAACAAACAGACAGTGATTTTCCTCTCCACTCTCCTGTTGTCCCTTCCTTTCCCCTTGATTGGGTGTTTTGCACACATTTCCAGCCAACATTTAACTAGGCTCAGAGTTGCAATAAAGTTTGCAGTGATCTAATCTCTCAATTTTGTACCTCAATTCCCTCTGTATTTTCCTTTTTTTCAGAAACAGAAAAGGTCACAACCTACAACAGCTTTGACAAAACAAGCTCCATTTCCCAAACTGCTGAATAATTATTTCTCTGAAAATACAAGCCATTTTTTGTTGTTGTTTGTAGTATGTCAAGTACCAGTAGTATACAGTTGTTTGCATGACACCTGGGAATTCATGTTTGGGCAAGTAGGTGAGGTTTTCTTCAGCTTGCATATTACTAAATGTTTTGATCTCAGTTTTATTTTAAATTTATCTTAATCAGCTTAAGATTTAAATTTAGCTCTAAACTGTATAAAAGGTAGATTTCTGTGGACTTGAAAACTAAGGGGCTTGTTTCCCTATGGCCTCGAGAAATAAAGCTCTGAGTTAAAAAAAGATAGTGGCAGTCTATCACTATCTGATGTGCCATAAAATACATAGGTCCTGGTGAAGGTATTACTACCTTCAGTAAAATTGTAAAATAGATGAGGATTCTTTTAAGGTGCCTTCATCCTCTCTTCTTTTCCTTCCTCTCCAATTTTAATAATCCTTTTTAAGTCTCCAGTGCTCTAAGGTAGCATCCTTGTATTCCAAATCACACCTTATCTTCTCTACCTTTTGAAATATCATCTCAGTCTTTCCTCTTTAACTCAGGTTAGTCCTCTTTTCTCTGTCAAAATATTTTGGTTCAATACTCTCCTTCTGGGAATTTTGACTTCTATAGCCTGTTCCAGCCCACATGTTTATTTTATTTTAAAAATATTTTTTAAATTAATTTTTAAAAGTTGTTCAATGGGTTGGTTTAATATATGTATACATTATGAAATGATTACCACAATCAAGGTCATCAACACATACATCACCTCACATAGTTACCATTTATTTGTGTAGTAAAAACACTTAGGTCTCCTCTTTTAGTAAATTTCAAGTATATAATAGAGTATTATTAATTATACTAACCATGCTGTACATTAGATTACCAGAACTTATAACGGGAAGTGTACCCTTTGACCACCACCTCACTTTCCCAGCCCTTAGCCCTTGGTAATCTGAATTGTGCTTTGTTTTTATGAGTTTAAGATTTTTAGATTTCACATTTAAGCAGATCATGCAGTATTTGTCTTTCTGTGTCTGGCTTTGTTCACTTATGCCCCCCGGCTTCATTCATGTCAGTATAGCCTTTATGGGAACCAATATGGAGGTTCCTAGAAACATTAATAATAAAACTATCATGTGATCCAGCAATCCGACTTCTGGGTATGAGATGAAATCAAAGGAAATGAAATCCGTCAAAGAGATGTTGAGATAACTGCAGTCCTGTGTTCATCACAGCATTATTCACAATAGCCAAGATATGGAAACTACCTCAATGTTCGTCAGCAGATGAATGCTTAATGAAACTGTGATATATCTTATCTAATAAAGAGGAAGTACGCAAATTGACTGTAACATTATAACAGTCAAGATGGTTTCACTCACAGTGGAGGCAGGGATTCTGTAACACAAGATGGCTGTGCCCACACCAGAGGCAGGGATTCAATAACACAAGATGGCTGCGCCCACAGTGGAGGCCATGTTCCCATAACAAGCCTTAACAAGCAATAAGCAGGGATCTGCGGCTGCGTGGCACTGGGCTGGGGCAGGGGATCTGAGGCTGCACATCCCTGCCTGGTGGGGCTTGACAGGGGACCTCAGGCTGCACCCCCACCCAGCAGGGCTTGACGGGGGACCTCAGGCCACATCCTCAGCTTGGCAGAGCTTGATGGGGGACCTTAGGCCATGCCTCTCACCTGTGGGGCTTGATGGGGAACCTCAAGGTGCACCCCGTGCCCTGGCTTGGGCTGGGGGACATCATTCCATGCCTCCTGCCCTGGCACTGGGCCAGGGGACTTGAGGCTGCATCCTCTAACCAGCAAAGGATAGGGCCAGCCAGGTCTGGATCTAGCCCAATGGGGGTGGAGCTGGCTGGGTCTGCGTCTCGTGCAATTTTGAGGCACATGTGGGTGGGCGGGGACTTGACTCTGGTTCCCATGGTGTGCCCCAGACTCTGACAGGAGGAAGATTTTCATACACATTTTACTAATTTTCTCTCATCTCTGACACTTCCATTATAATTAAAATATTTCCTCTAATTAATTCCCTTTTAATGTACATGAATTTTGTGCATGGGGTTACTAGTATATATCTCTCTCCTAAATAATAAATAGGCAATATGCAAATTGACTGTCACACCCTCACACAAGATGGTCGCCCCTATGTGGTCAAAGATGACCGTCCCCATGGGGTCACAAGATGGCCACCACAAGGTGGCCAGCAGGGGAGGGGAGTTGCGGGCAATCAGGCTGGCAGGGGAGCAGTTAGGTGTTGATCAGGCTGGCAGGGTAGTGGTTAGGGGGTGATCAGGCAGGCAGGCAGGTGAGTGGTTGGGAGCCAACAGTCCCAGACTTCTGTGGGATTGGGCTTAAACCAGCAGTCAGACATCTCTTGAAGGGTCCCAGATTGGAGAGGGTGCAGGCTGGGCTGAGGTACACCCTCTAATGCATGAATTTCATGCATTTATATAATACTTGAGGCCCAGTGCACAAAAATTTGTGCATCTGGGGGAGGGGGATCCTTCAGCCCAGCCTGTGCCCTCTTTCAGTCTGGGACCCCTCAGGGGATGTCCCTGGGGGATCGGGCCTAAGCTGGCAGTCAGACATCTCTCTGGAAGCCAGGGAGCCCTCAGGGAATGTCCACTTGCCAGCAGGGAGCAGGCCTAAGCTGCAGTCAGACACCCTTAGTGCTGCTGAGGAGGCAGGAGTGGCTTTCGCCACCACTGCTGTGCTGGCAGCTGGCAGCCTGGCTTGTGGTTGAGCACAGCTCCCCTGTGGGACCTCACTGACCACCAGGGGGCAGCTCCTGCATTGAGCATCCACCCTCTGATGGTCAGTGTGTGTCATAGTGATCAGTCATTCCCAGTGGTTCTGCTGTTATGGTCAATTTGCATATTCCCCTTTTATTATATAGGATAGAGGTCTGGTGCATGGGTGGGGGTTGGCTGGTTTGCCCTGAAGGGTGTCTCGGGTCAGGGTGGGGGTCCTGGCCAGCCTGGATGAGAGGCTGAGGGCCATTTTCAGGCTGGCCACATTCTCTTCAGGGAGGGGGGTTCTGCTGGGGTACCTGGCCAGCCTAGGTGAGTGGCTAATGGTTGTTTGCAGCAAGGCTGGCTAGAAGCTGGTATCTGGGATTTATTTAACTTCTAAAGTTGAAACTTTGTTGCTTTAATCGGAGCCCAGGTTGTGTTGCCCCTGACAACCCAAGCTCCCAGCGCTTCCTTGAGCCCAAGGCTGGAAGCAGCTATGTGGGGTTTATTTATCTTCTATAATTGAAAGTTTGTTGCCTTGAGTGGAGGCCACAGCTATTCTAGGCAGACAGGAACCTTAGCTTCCTCCATCACTGGGGCAAGCCTCCTGCTTGTTCCAGCTCTGCGGTTTCCGGCCACCATTTGGCTGGGTTAATTTGCATACAGTCGCTCTGATTGGTTGGTGGACATGGCGATTGGCTGGTGGGCATGGCTTAAGTGTAGCAGAGTGACACCAATTTGCATATTACTCTTTTATTAGATTAGATTATTCAATCCTAAAAAGGAAATCCTGCCATTTGCCACACATTTATCTTTAACAAGAAGCTGGTGCATGGGATTCGTGCACTGGTGGGGGACATGATCTGTGGGGACAGGCTCGCTGAGGGAGAGCTGTTCATTCCAGTCAGCCAAGCAGGAGCAGCTGCTCATCCTGGTCCACCACTGTGGGAGCACAATGACCACCATGGGGCAGCTCCTGTGTTGAGTGTCTGCCCCCTGATGGTCAGTGTGCATCATAGCAATGTCTGCCCCCTGATGAGCAGTGTGCATCATAGCAACTGATCAACTGGTTGTTCTGGTCATTCCACTGTTCAGTAGCTGGGCTTTTATTATGTAGGATAACCTTTGGAGACAAGGGATTAATGCTCAGGAGTGACCTTGACCCTGGTAGTGGTAGTGGATATTTCAGCTCCACAGTAGTTAGAAGGTCTATTTTTGTGTATGTGGTCCTTTCCTGGGCCTTCCCAATCCTTGGAGGAGGCTTTTACTAGTATTGTTCACTGTTGGCCCCTAATAAAGCTTACAGGCTCCACTGGTGTTTCTGTTATGTTTATTGAAGGAAAATCCCAGAGAACATTTACTTGTAAAAAATACGTAATATTGGACATATGAGTTAAATCATATAGTTCTTAGCTTTTTCTGTTTGACTTATTTCACTTCATTTAATGTTCTCAAGGTCCATCCATGTTGTAAATAATGCTATTTCATCCTTTCTTATGCCGTGTAGTACTCCATTGTGTATATGTATCACATCTTCTTTATCCAGTCCTCTATTGTAGGGCACTTTGGCTGTTTCCAACTCATATGAACACAACATCAGTGTGGTGGTTGCCAGAAGGAGGGTGGGGGAAGAAAGGGATCCTAATATGTAGTGACAGGAGATTTGACTTTGGGTGGTGGGTACATGGTTCTATATACAGATTTTGTAAATTAGTAATCCACACATGAAACCTATATGGTCATGTTGACTAATGTCACCCAATAAAGTTAAAAAATAAAATGTAAAAAAAGAGAGAACTATATAATAGGGCAGGTATGCATTGTTTTTATAACTAGTTTCAAAGGAAATTTAAGAAAGACCAAGCCTGACATTTTTGGAGAAAATATCATACAGAAATGACATTTTTGGAGAAAATATCTCGGTTTATTAATTTTTAAAATCATTGCCCCTTTCCCCATCTTTTAAGATGCAATGTTCCTTTGTTCTCTGTTATTTATCTATTTTCAAAAAAGTTGTTTTGACATCTCTGAATTTTCCTCTTGGGTATGTTTCACTCCTATTTTAGATCCTCAATACTATTACTCAAATGGTCAGCATTTAGAAGAGCTAAATTTCTTTCCTGAGATTATAACTTTTACTCCTGCTTATTACAAATCAAATATTTATCATGTGATTGTGATTAAAATCTATAACCTTCCAAAGATGTTTATGTTAAAGCAACTTTTCCTGAAAAACATTCTTGTATTTTTTAACTGCTACTGAATAATTGCAAAGTACTTTATCTTTATTTATGCATCTAATATAATAAAAGAGTAATATGCAAATTGACCATTACCCGAGACACCTAAGCCACGCCCACCAGCCAAGCCATGCGTCCCAGTCAACCAGAGCAGCTGCATGCAAATTAGCCCAGCCAAGATGGAGGCTGGCAGCCATGGAGCTAGAGCAAACCAGAGACTTCTGTTGCAACTGCCTGCCTAGGCTGGCTGAGCCTCTGCTCACGGCCATGCCCACCAGCCAATCAGAGCGGCTGTATGCAAATTAAACCCAGCCAAGATGGAGGTTTGCAGGGCGGCTCTGCACTGGGAGCCTCCTCGGCCTGCATAGCAGTGCCAGGTGTGTCAGCTCAGTGGGAGGGGGTCCAGCCTGGGGCCTCCTCAGGGCATCCAGGAGTGCCTGTCCCGGGTCCACTGCCTGGCTCCACCCCCTGGGGGCCTCCACCAGGTGTGCAGAAGAGCGGATCCTCCGCAGGGCTTGCAGGAGCAGCCATCCTGGGTCTGCTGCCTGACTTTGCCCCCCTGGGGGCCTCCTTGGGGCATCCAGGAGTGCCTGTCCTGGGTCTGCTGCCTGGCTCTGCCCCAGGGGCCTCCTTGGGGGCATGCGGGAGCACCCGTCCAGGGTCTGCTCCCTTCATCTACCCCCCAGAGGCCTCCACAGGGCGTGCGCGAGCGTCTGCTGCATAGTGTGGAGAATCTGAAGCCAGTCCACTGCCAAGCTCCAACCCAGGTGTGTTTGGTCAGCAGCAGGCCCCCCACCCCCCGAGGGATCCTGCACCAGTGTCCGCCCCTGGCTTGCCACCCAGCTCTGTGCCAGGTGTGTCCCCTCAGCGGTGAGGGTCCACCAGGCATGTGCAATCATGGGCCCTCCAGTGGAAAACGTCCAGGCCTGCACTCACCAGCCCCCTCCTCCCCCCCAGTGCACGAACCCTGAAGGAGCTGTGGGCAGCCTGAAATGGCCCTCAACCCCTCACCCAGGCTGGCCAGGCATGCCAACAGGTGAACATCTCCCCCGAGGTGTCCCAGACTGCAAGAGGGCACAGGCCGGGCTGAGGGACCCCCACCACCTGAGTGCACAAATTTTTGTGCACCAGGCCCCTAGTCTATATATATAAAAGGCTAATATGCAAATTGTCTCCAAGGGCATTCAACCGGGAGACTCATCGCTTGCTATGATGTGCACTGACCACCAGAGGGTGGCACAGAACAAAGGAAGGCCCCAGAAGGAGAGGGCCTGAGAAAGATCAGCCATTCTTCCATGGGTGCAGGGAAGATGGAGTAAGGAGGTGCAGCATGTGTCATCCTGTGACTAGCTATCACTTTTGCAGCTGCATTCTTGCCTCACCTCCCAGCATCTGGGTAGAAGCCATGGAGAGCCAGCGTGCACTGCAGCTCTCAACAGGCTGAGGCTCTCTGTGAGGTAGGGCAGCCAGGGCAGGTTCAGCAACTCTGGCTCCAGATCCACCAGGCTGCAAGCAGCTGTGGCGTCTTTACTGTCACTGGTGTGCTGCTGTCAGAGCTCCCCAGAGACAGAAGGATGGGGAGAGAGCAGAGGATGTTATAAGCAGTTCTGGTCTTGTGATTTCTCTGTTTTGGATAGCCTTTGGTACCAACACCACCTGGGAATGGGTTGGAAGTGCAGAGTGCCCCATTCTGGAGTTATGAAACCATCCTATATAATAAAAGTCCTATATAATAAAAGCCTAATATGAAAATTGACCAACCAGCAGAGTGACCAGCAGAATAACTGGTCACTATGATGCGCACTGACCACCAGGGGGCAGATGCTCAATGCAGGAGCTTCCCCGAGCTTGTAGGCCCCAGGCCAGCCAAGGTGGGTGCGAGCAGGGGCCCCTCCGATCGGTTGCCCCATAGAGGGAGGTGACTAACAGTGGCATCGAGGGGCGAGGCCAGTGAGTGGGCAGTGCCAGGCTGGCCAAGGGAAGTGCCAGGAGAGGGCCCCTGATTGCCCCAACTGTCACCCCACGGATCGGCCCTGATCACCAGCCAGGTCTAGGGACCCTACCCAGCCACAAATTTCATGTACCAGGCCTCTAGTAAGATATATAACAAGTTCCTCCAGGTGATTTGTAAAAACACAATGAAGTTTGAGAAGTGCTATGGTAAAGGGATCCAAGAGATTGGGGAGCATTTCTCCAAACTTTGAGAAATTCCCTACCAACTTCTTTCTAAGGGGAGAAAATGTGCTCCTACCATGGGTATGAGCAGTAGAGGAAGGGTTGGTGACTTAAAAACAAGCAAGCAAACAAGCAAAAAAGCAACAATAACAACAACTTTTTATCCTTGAATTGCAATCACTAGGACAATAGTTGTTGGGTCTATAGGAAACAGAATAATAATATAGCAAGTTGGTTGTTTTTTTTTAAAAAATAACATTGGTTTTTTAATATGGTTAATATGGTTCAAGCCTGTTATTTCCATAGCTAGCTTAGAGAAGTCATTAGGTTTCTCACTTGATGGATGCTGATTTTTTATAACTTGATTTACATTAAAAATTTAAGATTCTTTAAAATTTTTTTTCTTTATTTAATTTTGCTTTTCCCCATCATCATTTATTCCCCCTATACCCTCTTCCACCTCTACCTGCTCCCCCTTCAATCACCACACTATTGAGCGTGTCCATGATTTCTTTCTCTTTTTTTTTTTTTTTTTGCTCAATCACTCCCACTCCCCAGCTGTCTGCTTGCTCTCTATGAATCTATCTCTATTTTGCTTGTTAGTTCAGTTTGTTCATTAGATTCCACATATGAGTAAAATCATATGATACTTCTCTTTCTCTGACTGGTTTATTTCACTTAGCATAATGTTCTCAGGTCCATCCTTACTGTTGCAAAGGGTAAATTTTTTTTCCTTTTTATAGCCCAGTAGTACTCCATTGTGAAATGTACCACAGATTTTTTCTACTCATCTATTGATGGACACTTGGGCTGCTTCTAAATCTTAGCTATTGTAAACGATGCTGTAATGAACATAGGGGTGCATATAGTCTTTCAAATTAGTATTTTGGGTTTCTTCAGATAAATTCCTGGAAGTGAAGTTGCTGAGTCATAAGGCAGTTCCATTTTTAATTTTTTGAGGTAACTCCATACTGCTTTATACAATGGCTGCATCAATCTGCATTCCCACAAATAGAACACAAGGGTTTCCTTTTCTGCACATTCTCACCAACACTTGTTTGTTGAGTTGTTGATGGTAGCCATTCTGACAGGTGTGAGGTGATATCATTGTGGCTTTAATTTGCATTTTTTTGACGAGGATCTTTTCATATGTTTATGGATCATCTGTGTGTCCTCTTTGGAGAAGTGTCTATTCAGATCCTTTGCCAATTTTTAAATAGATTTTTTTTTGGCGGTTTTATAAATTCTTTACAAATTTTGGATATTCACCCCTTATCTGATGTATCATTGGAAAATATGCTCTTTCACTGGGTTGGGTTGTCTTTTCATTTTGTTTGTGGTTTCTTTTGCTGGACAAAACCTTTTTGGTTTGATGTAGTTCCATTAGTTTACTTTTTCTTTTGTTTCCCTTGCCTGAAGATATATATCAGAAGAAAATTGCTATGAGAAATGCTGAGATTTTACTGCCTATGTTTTCTTCTAGAATTTTTATGGTTTTGAGTTTAACATTTAAGTCTTTAAGCCATTTGAAGTTTATTCTTGTGTGTGGTGTAAGAAGGTAGTCTAGTTTCATTGTTTTGCACATATCTGTCCAATTTTTCCAACATCATTATTTTAATAGATTCTCTTTACCCTGTTGCATGTTTTTGCCTTCTTTGTCAAATATTAATTGACTATAAAGGTGTGGGTTTATTTCTGGGTTCTCTATTTTGTTCCATTGATCAATATGCCTGTTTTATGACAGTATCATGCTGTTTTTGTTACTATGGCCTTGTAGTATAGCTTAATAGTCGGTAGCATGATTCCTCCAAATTTGTTCTTCTTTTTCAAGGTTGCTGTTGCTATTTTGGGTCTTTTGTAGTTCCCTATAAATTTTTAGAATATTTGTTCTAGTTCTGTGGTATCTTGATAGGAATTGTGTTAAGTCTGCAGATTGCTTTGGGTAGTATGAACGTTTTAAAAATGTTAATTCTTCCTATTCATGAACACGGTATATACTTCCACTTACTACTATATTTATCTTCCTCAATTTATTTCTTCAGTGTCTTTTAATTTTCCAAGTTACAGGTCTTTTACATCCTTGGTTAATCTTATTCCTAGTTATTTTATTCATTTTGAAGCAATTGTGAATGGGATTTTTTTTTTTTTTTTTTAGTTTCCCTTTCTGATAGCTCACTATTAGTGTATAAAAATGCATCTGATTTATGGATATTTATTTTGTATCATATGCATATATGACAAACCTACAATAAACATCATATTCAATGGGCAAAACCTAAAACCATTTCCCCTAAGAACAGGAACAAGACAGAAATGTCTGCTTTCACCACTCTTATTCAACACAGTACTGGAATTCCTAGCCACAGCAATCAGACAAGAAGAAATAAAAGGCATCCAATTTGGAAAGGAAGAAGTAAAACCATCACTATTTGCAAATAACATGATACCATATAGAGGGAACTCTGAAGATTCCATGAAAAACCTACTAGAACTGATAAAGGTTCTTTTTTTGGGGGACAAGTTTTATTTGTGTAAAAACCATAAAATCTACAAAGCCTAACCCATTCAATCCTTACCATAACCTTGAGATAGGTACTTTTAATATTACTACTCCCATTTGAAATATTGAAGGGACCACTTTTTAAAGTATATGATTATATAACCACTATGCTGTACAAATTAACACAAAATAATATTGAATGTAAACTGTAATTGAAAAATCAAATTACAAAAGAAAAAACACAGAGAAGTAATGTGCTTTAGTCACCAAGCATGTGGTGGGACTTGGAATCAAATTTAGGTCCTCTGGCCCTAAAGTCAGATATTTGGCTACTATTCTGTACTACCTCGTAGAGGAGAGTGGGGCTGACAGGGACTTATCCTGAAATCCTTAAAGTCACACACACTGGTTACCTTGACTGCCTATGTACAAAATCAGTCTTAATTTTTACTGTCTGTTCCCTTAAAGTTACTTAATTTGAGGAGATATGGCTCCACCTTTAAATAGCCTCAAAAGTTTCTGAGATGGAAAATCATTCAAGGGTAAGGCGACGTTAATGAAATTGCTTCTGGAGCCTCTTTGTGCTGGATTTGGAGGTCAGGTCCACATGTCTGCCTGGTCATATGCTGGTGGTGGCTGGTGTGGGCAGGAGTGACCTGGCTCCAAGCCTTGCAGGCTCCCAGGGGAAGCTGTCAGTGGCAATGTGCAAAGGCTTGCAGAAGGGAGGGCTCTCTCACCCTCACCCCTCAAATACAGAGTTCAAACTCAGCTCCCCACATTGCCCCTTAGACGCATAACATGCTGATGCACATATTCTTCAAAACCCCATGGAGAGGCTCCCTTAGTGGTTTAGCATGAGCAATTCCACTTGGGCCAAACTGACCTGCAACTGGCCTGTGTCTACGAGCCCAACATGGTGAAATAAAGGTAATGGTGGCACTGAGAGAGTCTCTCCTGTCACCTTGGTTTAAATAAGAGTGGTCGGTGGGTTGGAGGACTGTCTTTGAAAGATGTCTTGAGTGTCTATGGGATTTTTGAAGTAGGCAGATCATTTGCAGCATAAGGAAGAACACTTTCATTGAGCAAATAGGCAGGCAGTTGAAGAACAGTGGTGACTTTTAATTTCACTTGAAGGAGATTATGGAAAACAATATGGTAATGATTCCTGAGAGATAGCAGAAGCCAACAGATTCATTGTTAAGGTCAGGACTTTTGCTTATATTTAAATCTTATTATTTGTCTCTGCTCTTCCACCGATGGTCTATGTAGACTTCCCTTTTATTTATTTTTATAATGAATGGTTATGGAATCTTTATTTATACCAAGGGGCACAGGTGATATATTTTTTAAAATGTTCTCTGTCAATCTCTCAACTAATGTGTGTTCAATATTAAAAAAACCTTTCTGTTGAAAGTATTACATATTTCCCCTTTTTCCTTCATGGACCTCTTAAAACCCACCCCTGCTGCTCACCCCAGGCCTCCACCACCCTATTGTCTGTGTCCATGGGTTATGCATATATACATATGAGTACTTTGTTGATTTCTTCCCACCCACCCATCCACCCCTGCTTTCCCTCTGAGATTCAACACTCTGTTCCATGCTTCTATGTATCTGGATCTATTTTGTTCAATAGTTAATTTTGTTCATTAGATTCTGCATATGAGTGAGATCATATGATACTTGTCTTTCTCTAGCTTATTTCACTTAGCATGATACTCTCCAGGTCCCTCCAAGTTGTCTCAAAAAGCAAGAGATCCTTACTTTTTACTTCTGCATAATATTCCATGGTGTAAATGTACTGCAGCTTTTATATCCACTCACCTGCTGATTGGAGTTTGTGCTGTTTCAAGATCTTAGCTATTGTAAATTGTGCTGCTGTGAAATAGGGGTGCTTCCATACTTTCTGGTTGCTATTCAGCTTTCTTAGGATATAGTCCTAGAAGTAGAATCACTGGGACATATGACAGTTCCATATTAACTTTTTGAAGAAACTCCAAACTGTTTTCCATTGTGGCTTCACCAGTCTGCATTTCCACCAGCAATATACTAGGGTTCTTTTTTCTCCACATTCTTGCCGGCACTTGTCGTTCATTCATTTGTTGATGGGTAGCCATTCTGATAGGTGTGAGGCGATACTTCATTGTCATTTTAATTTGCATCTTGCTGATCATCAGTGACTCTGAGCATTTTTTCATATGTCTCTTGGACATCTGTATGTCCACTTTGGAGTGGTTTTTATTTAGGTCCTTTGACCATTTTTAAATTGGATTGTTTGTCTTCCTTTTGTTAAGTTGTATGAGTTTCTTATATATTTTAGAAATAAATCCTTTAACAGATGTATCATTGCCAAATATGTTCTCCTATATAGTGGGCTCTATTTTCATTTCATTGAATTTTTTTTCTCTGCAGATATTTTATTTTGATGTAGTCCTATTTGTTTATTTCTCCTTAGTTTCCTTTGCTCTAGGAGAAGTATCTGTAAACATATTGCTATGAGAAATGTTTGAGATTTTGCTGCCTATGGTTTCTTTAGAATTTTTATCATTTCACAACTTATATTTAAGTCTTTTATCTATTTGAGTTTATTCTTTTTTATTCTTTTGGTTTTCTTTTTTTAAAAAAAATCTTTATTGTTTATATTATTACAGTTGTTCCTCTTTTTCCCCCCCATAGTTTCCCTCCTCCCAGTTCCCACCCCACCCTCTGCCCTTACCCCCCCTTACCTCCCCGCACTGTCCTCATCTATAGGTGTACAATTTCTGTGCAATCTCTTCCTGCACCCCCAATACCCCTTTCCCCCTGAGACTTGTCAGTCCACTCCCTTTCTATGCCCCTGATTCTATTCTATTCACCAGTTTATTCTGTTCATCAGATTTTTTATTCACTTGATTTTTAGGTTCACTTGTTGATAGATATGTATTTGTTGCTCATAATTTTTATCTTTACTCTTTCTTCTTCTTCCTCTTCTCAAAGGATACCTTTCAGTATTTCATATAATACTGGTTGGGTGGTGATGAACTCCTTTAGCTTTTTCTTGTCTGTGAAGCTTTTTGTCTGACCTTCAATTCTGAATGATAGCTTTGCTGGGTAAAGTAATCTTGGTTGTAGGTTCTTGCTATTCATTATTTTGAATATTTCTTGCCACACTCTTCTGGCCTGCAAAGTTTCTGTTGAGAAATCAGCTGATAGTCGTATGGGTGCCCCCTTGTAGGTAACTGACTGCTTTTCTCTTGCTGCTTTTAAGATTCTCTCTTTGTCTTTTGCTCTTGCCATTTTAATTATGATGTGTCTTGGTGTGGTCCTCCTTGGATTTTTTTGTTTGGGGTTCTCTGCACTTCCTGGACTTGTAAGTCCATTTCTTTCATGAGGTAGGGGAAGTTTTCTGTCATTATTTCTTCAAATATGTTTTCAATATCTTGCTCTCTCTCTTCTGGTTCCCCTATAATTCTGATGTTGGTACACTTGAAGTCCCAGAGACTCCTTACACTGTCTTCATATTTTTGTATTCTTTTTTCTTTTGGCTTTTCTGGTTGGATGTTTTTTACTTCTTTGTATTTCATATCTTTGACTTGATTCCTGTGATCCTCTAGTCTGCTGTTGGATCTCTGTATATTATTCTTTATTTCAGTCAGTGTATGCTTAATTTCTAGCTGGTCCTTTTTCATATCCTTGAGGGTCTCACTAAATTTATCGGCAGTCTCTAGAATATTCTTGAAAAATCTTATAACCGTGGTTTTGAACTCTATATCCAGTAGTTTGTTTTCCTCCATTTCTGTCATTTGTGACCTGTTTCTTTGTCTCCTGCATTGATAGAGTGGCTTTCTGTGCTAGGTGTTCTATAGGGTTCAGTGGCTTAGTCTCCTCAATTACCTGAGGTGGATATTCTTGGTGCACTGCTTTGTTGGCTTTGTGCACAGTCTTGATGTATTTAAGCCTTGATTGTTGTTGGTTTCACTGAGAGGAATTGACCTCCAGACCTCTTGGCTGTGAGAATCAGCTGTGTCTATGGTGGGAGAACTTCTATGCTGGAGACACCGTTATGGGGCAAGACTTGCTTCTGTGGGAGTTTGGTGCCCACTGAGTCTGCCCCCTGAGTGTGTCCCTTATGGATCTGAGGAGTTGCAGACTGGGTGGTCTTGCTCTGACCACTTGGTTCACTGTCTCTGGGAACTCTAAGGAGGTGCTATTTTAGCTTCTGCCTGGGGCTTCCCAGCCTTTTATATGCAAAAGCCTCTGTGTGCAGCTTGGGTGGGGCAGGGTCTCAGGGAATTTACAGGGTGGAGCAACCAGCTATGGCTGATTCTCAGCCCTGCCCTAAGAGGCACTGGGTCTCCAGCTTCTCTGGAGTTCCTCCTGGTCCTAGACGGTGCCAGATGGTGCCAGACAGTCCAGCTCCTCCTGATATGTGTCTGAGTCCCCAGAAACTTGCCTGGAACTGGAGTTCAGAGCTGTTGGGAGTTTGTGCCTCCCTCTGGTACGAAATGCTGACAGCCCTTCCCGCGAGCCTCCTTTGCGCGCGCTTCCATACCTCTGCACTGTATTTCCGCACCTCCTTTGTGTCTCAGTCTCTTTCTAGTTGTAGAATTTCCACTCAGCCAGCCTTCCTGTGGATCTGGGTGGTGTTTGTTTTTTCTTTTCATTGTGGTTTTGAAATGGTTGTGCGAGGCAGTAATTCCCTGTGTTTACCTGTGCCGCCATCTTGTTTTTTTTTTTCTTTTCTATTTGAGTTTATTCTTGTTCTGGTTTCATTTTTTTGCATGTATCTGTCCAATTTCCCCAACACCATTTATTAAAGAGACTGTCTTGACTCCATTGTATGCTCTTGCCTCCTTTGTTAAGTATTAATTGAGCATAATGGCTTGTATTGATTTCTGGGTTCTCTGTTCTGTTCCATTGATCTCTATGCTTGTTCTTGTTCCAGTACCAGGCTGTGTTGTGAGTACAGTGGCTTTGTAGTATAATTTGATATTGAGTATTGTGATCCATCCAACTTTTTTCTTTTTTTCTCAAGATTGCTGTGGCTATTTGGAGTCTCTTTTGGTCTCATATAAATTTTTGGAGTTTTTGTTCTAGATCTGTGAAATATACTGTTGGTAATTTAATAGGGTTTGCATTGAATCTACAGGTTGCTTTGGGTAGTATGGACATTTTAATGATGTCAATTCTGCCGATCAATGAACACAGTATATATTTTCACTTGTTTATATCTTCCTTTATCTTTTTTTCAATGTCCTGAAGTTTTCTGAGTATAAGTCTTTTACCTCTTTGGTTAAATTTATTTCTACATGTGTTAATTTTTTGTTGCAATGGTTTCTCTTTCTGAGAATTCATTATTGGTGTATAAAAATGCCATTGATTTCTGAGTATTAATTTTGTATCCTGCTACATTGCTGAATTCCTTTATTAAATCTAGTAGGTTTTTGATGGAGTATTTAGCGTTTTCTGTGTACAATATCATGTCATCTGTGAATAATAAGAGTTTTACGTCCTCCTTTCCTATTTAGATGCCTTTTATATTTTCTTCTTGTCTGATCGCTGTGTCTAGGACTTCCAGTACTATGTTGAATAAAAGTGGTGAAAGCAGATATCCTTGTCTTGTTCCTGTTCTTAGGGGAAATGGTTTTATGTTTTGTCCATTGACTATGATGTTGGCTGTAGATTTGTCATATATGGCCTTTATTATGTTGAGACTAGGGGCCCAGTGCACAAAAATTTGTGCACTCAGAGGGGGGGGGTGTCCCCTCAGCCCAGCCTGTGCCCTCTTGCAATCTGGGACACCTTGGGGGAGATGTCCACCTGCTGGCATGACTGGCCAGTCTGGATGAGGGGCTGAGAGCTATTTTCAGGCTGCCCACAGCCCCTTCAGTGGGCAGTTGTGCACTGGGGGGTGGGAGGGTTGGTGAGTGCAGGCCTGGATGTTTCCCGCTGGAGGGCCCACGATCACGCATAGTGGTGGGCCCCCACCGCTGAGGGGACACACCTGGCGCAGAGCTGGGTGGTGAGCCAGGGGCGGACGCTGGTGCAAGATCCCTCAGTGGGGCCCTGCTGCTGAGCGAACACACCTGGGGTGGAGCCGGGCAGCGGACTGGCTTTGGATTCTCCACACTGTGCAGCAGACGCTCCCGCACGCCCTGTGGAGGCCCCCGGGGCAGAGCCAGGAAGTGGACCCAGGACGGTTGCTCCTGCACACCCTGCAGAGGCCCCCTCGCTCCCGCATGCCCCAGGGAGGCCCCCAGGGGGTGGAGCCAGGCAGTGGACCCAGGATGGCTGCTCCTGCAAGCCCCCCGCATGCCTGGTGGAGGCCACCTGGACAGGCGCTCCTGGATGCCCTGAGGAGGCCCCAGGCCAGATACCCCCCCACTGAGCTGACACACCTGGCACAGCTATGCTGGCCACAGAGACTCTCAGTGCAGAGCAGCCCTGCCAGCCTCCATCTTGGCTGGGTTAATTTGCATACAGCCACTCTGATTGGCTGGTGGGCCTGGCCGTGAGCAGAGGCTCAGCCAGCCTAGGCAGGCAGTTGCAACAGAAGCCTCTGGTTTGCTATAGCTCCATGGCTGGCGGACTCCATCTTGGCTGGGTTAATTTGCATATAGCCACTCTGATTGGCTGGTGGGCGTGGCTGTGAGCAGAGGCTCAGCCAGCCTAGGCAGGCAGTTGCAACAGAAGCCTCTGGTTTGTTCTAGCTCCAAGGCTGCTGGCCTCCATCTTGGCTGGGCTAATTTGCATACAGCTGCTCTGGTTGGCTGGGAGGCATGGCTCGGCTGGTGGGCATGGCTCAGGTGGCTCGGGTAACGGTCAATTTGCATATTACTCTTTTATTATATTAGATATTATCCCTTTATTTCCACTTCGCTGAGAGTTTTTATAAAAAATGATTGTTGTATTAAAATTAATGCCCAGAAATTTCTGTCATTTTTATACACCAATAGTGAACTTACAGAAAAAGAGATTAAAAAATAATCCCATTTACCATTGAACAAAAATACCTTAAGATACCTAGGAATAAACTTAACTAAAGAGGTAAAAGACCTGTACTCAGAAAACTATAGGACACTGAAAAAAGAGATAGAGGAAGACATAAACAGATGGAAGAACATACCGTGTTCATGGATTGATAGAATCAACATCATTAAAATGTTGATAATACCCAAAGCATTCTATATATTCAATGCACTCCCCATTAAAATACCAATGGCGTATTTCACAGACCTAGAAGAAACTCTCCAAAAATTCACCTGAATAGCTGCAGCAATCCTGAGAAAGAAGAATAAAGTAGGAGGGATCTCAATATCAGATATCAAGCTATATTACAAAGCCACTGTTCTCAGAACTGCCTGGTATCGGCACAAGAACAGACATACAGACCAGTGGTACCAAACAGTGAATTAAGAAATTGGCCCAAGCCTGCAGGGGACCCAGCCTGCAGGGGGCTCAGCACCCCAGTGGCTGCGAGCCCTGCCTCAGGCTGGTGCCACTATGGTCCAAGGCTCACATCGTAGGCCGGCGCTGCTCGGGTGTGGACTGAAGCCGGCGGGTGGGACTGGGGTCAGGAGCAAGGGGTGTCCCAGTGAGCCCCCAGGGTGCGGGGCTGAGCAAGGCGCACTCTGGGAGCCGGCGGCAGGCAGGTTCGGGAGGCAGACTGGGGAGCTGAGCACGGTGGGTTGAGGTGGGGGGTTACCCGAGCCCTGTGGCTGTGGAGGTGCTGGGGCCACTGGGGTCCTAGGAGCAGAGACACAGCCCACAGGGGGCCCAGCACCCAGCAGCCCCAAGCCCAACCTCAGCGCTGGGGTTGGAGGAGCCGAGACACAAACCTTCAAATGGGCCCGGCACCCAGTAGCTCCAAGACCCACAACCACGGAGGCACTGAGGTCACTGGGGCTAGAGCAGAGACACAAATCTGCAGGAAACTTGTGGAAATAAAGATAAACTATCATAACTTTATCTCCCTTTCCACAATATGAGAAAACTGACCCTGATTTATTTAGTGATATGGCCCACACCTTTCTACAAGCACAGGGTATGTTATGACCACTCCCAGGAAGGTCTGGTCAGAATACGGTCTCCAGGGAATAACACTACTGTGGCAAATCATCTAAGAAAGGAAACAAGCTTTTGTTGGGTTTATTCTGAAGATCAGAGAACATGCCACCCCAACATATGCTGTGTTGTTATATTGATGATCTTGAATTGCAGATGCTTGAAAAACAGCAAATGCAAGGAGAGGCTTTCACTAAAGTCTCCTGATCTGCCTAAAATCGGACCCCCAAAAGGTTCCCTCAATGTGAAAAGTGTCATCAGCCATGAAGACTGACTCCTGTCACAGGAAACTACAAGTTGACATCACACCCAAACTTTGTTACAAACTATTTCCCCCACCCCCATTCATCTTTCCTAAAACTCGTGTACTCTCCTCTAAGAGGCCTAGATATTCCGTCCCCTTTCCCTAGGAAGAAGGTATTTAAATCTGGATTCTAAGCCACCTTGGGGAGTTATTCACTTTTCGCTGGGATCTCCCACATATACACGAGGCACACATGTTAATGAACTTTTGTTTTTCTCTTGGTAATCTGTCTTTTATTACAAGTGCCTCCACTAAGAACTCAGAAGGGTAGAGGAACACTATTTTTCCTCCTCCATAATTGTATCTTGGGAAATAAAGTCCCAGGCTGAACAGTGAGTTTGGCTCAAGTGCCAAGCAGTCCCGGCTGAGGGAAGGGAAGCGTCTAGGGGGAAATCAATGATATTGGCATCAAAGTAGGACAGAGGGCCCATGCATGGTTGCTGGTGGGAGTTAAAAGTGGTTCAACATTTTTGGAGGCGGATTTGGCAAAATCAATAGAAATGTTCAAGGTACACCCAAGAGTCTTCTAGGAATCTCATGTGCTGAGATAAAGCACCATTGCATAAGCCCTGGTCAGAACCCAGGATGCTACTGCAGGCTCCCCTTCCACAATAGGAAAATCTGCTAACAACCTGCATTTTTAAGACAAGGTGGCATCTATACTAATAAAAAGGTAATATGCTAATTAGACTGAACATCTTCCAGATGACCTTCCAGACAAAGCCATGGTGTCAGGGCTGAGGCAGAGGCAGTTACAGGTTATCAGGCAGGCAGAGAGCAGTTAGGGGGATCAGGCCAGCAGGCAGGTGAGCAGTTAGGAGTCAGCAGCCCCAAGGGTTCCCTGATTGGAGAGGGTGAAGACAAGGCACCCCCGAGTGCACAAATTTTTGTGCACTGGGCCCCTAGTTAATTAATAAAGAAAAAAATAGTTAGTGACATAATCTGCTGTTATAAAATGGGTGTTGTATTTTGTCGAATGGTTTTTCTGTGTCTATTAATATGGCCATGTGATTTTTTTGTCTTTCATTTTGTTTATGTAATGTGGTCTATGCAGTCTTGATCTTCCATTTCCTTTAGTTCTTCCATGAGGATGATGGGATTATTTCAGTACTTGGTGTCCTAGTGATTCATGGGAGTCATCTGGGGAAGAAGCTGAGGAGCACTTCCTGAGCCCTGGCAAAGGATGATGTGGCTGTTGGTCTTGAGGCACCCCAAACCCAGACTTGCACAGCTATTTGATGATAGAGCAAGCTAACTATAATTTGTAATTTTTTTCAATTAGATCTTTACTGCTTGGCTGAAGTGTCCACACTGTTGCTATAAATTTTAGCTTTTCTCACTGTGTTGCACTGTGCATTTCTCCTTTAGATTCTGTGAAAATCCCAGAGATGCTTCTCACTCCTCTATTGTTGCTCATTTATTAGCTCTCTCCATAATTTCCTCAAGTCTCCTCTGGAGGGGAGGGAGAGTAAGGGCTTTGATTTTAAAGCTGTTTTCTTCCCCAACAATCTACCTGGGAAGAGTATTTTTCCTGGTTTTCCTCTATTCTTAGGTTGCTTGATTGGAGAACAATGCTGGGAATTTATATAAATCGGGGTGCTTGGCTCTGAAGGCATTTTAAAATAATAAATTAGCCCTGACTGGTTTGGCTCAGTGGATAGAGAGTCAGCCTATAGACTGAAGGGTCCCAGGTTCAATTCCGGCCAAGGGCATGTACCTTGGTTGCAAGCACATCCCCAATGGGGGGTGTGCAAGAGGCAGCTGATAGGTGTTTCTCATTGATGTTTCTAACTCTCTATCCTTCTTCCTTCCCCTCTGTAAAAAAAAAAATCAATAAAATATTTTTTAAAAATAATAAATTACCACCCCCACTCCAATTGGTTGGTAAGAGTGAATTAGTCTGTGTCATACAGATTCTTGAGGTCTTTGGTTATGACCTCCATTAAGTCCAACCAGGAAAACAGAAACCACTCCAAGTACTTAAAGTGAGTTTAGTTCAAGGAATTAGTTAATATGGGTTAAGGAAGGGGTAGAGAGGCAAGTAAAGGACAGTAGGTATTCTAGAGATTAGAAACAAGAAGTTGAACTACCCCTCTCTGAATGGACAAAGGGAGAAGGTGTGACTGGAACCCACGATTAGGGTCATCCAAAGCTGTCTGTCCATCATGAGCTAGAGCCCATGAGGAAGCACAGCCTCTGCTGGAGATTCTGCCTAAGACAGACAGAGAGTGGGAAAGACACTGGCTTCCCCCTTCCCCCTGCCTTCCAGTCTTTTATTAGTGTTCCTGTTGGTTAAATCCAGTTAGAAGCCAGTTGATGAGGAAGCATGGCCTGGTCCCTCACATTAATGTAGAGCAGGGAATGGCTGGGAAGGATCTAGAAGCAAAGGGGGCCAAAGCTGGCACACCTGGGGCACAGCAACATGGATCTCCCAAAAGCAGTTCCAGCCTCTGGATTATGTGCATTCTTGACTGCGTTTGTTTGGGAACATAACATAAATGTCTGTATGAGCTCTTCCTGGTTGCTAATTTTGAGAAGTTGTAGGGTCTGTCACCTTCCTTGGTTGCCTTTTATTAATTCCATGTTCTAGTTCCTATTTAATCTTGTTTTCCATGCTGCTTTCACATCTTCCTACTAACTCTGGCCATTTATTTTTCTACTAACTAACTCAGATCTGTAGAGAGTTCAATTTCATCCCAACTAATTTGACCTTGATTTCTCTCTGCACTCTTTTATCCCCTCCTTGGTCATTAAGAATCACTTTCTGGGTGTAATTCATCAGCTAACCTTGCTATATAAGGAGTTCATATTAGTGAAGACACAGTGGTGGGCTGTAGTTCCAGTTCCTGTTAAACACAAACTCATCTGCTGCATTGACATTGACTGGTGTTAACTGCCATTCATTAAACTCACCTGGCTTATATTATTCTCTGCAGAGACAGGTGAAAAATTATTCTTGGGTGCCACAAGACTAATTTTAATTTTAAAGAAATGAGCTGTGAACTGTTGAAAATAATAATTTTCAGTGATGATACCTGAGGGGCTGTTGTGGGTATCAACCAAAATATTAATTTTATCTCTGGTTTCCAAACTGCAGAAATCCTCTTTGTAGTTATTCAAGGAATGTTTGAAGGCATGGCCCATCCAGCTATAAACAAAAAAAGCTTTTTTAATGGCTCTCCAGCAAGGCCCTCATTGTCCTTCACAGTGTCTTCTCATTTGTAATGGTAGGGAAGTGAGCAGGTATCTGTTGTTTTGATAAGCATGTCACAATAACGGTGCTAATGTTTTTGTTTAGGGAGAAGCATATTTTAAAAAACATGCCATTTCTACTTAGAAGACTGTTTCTATTTTTGGTTGGTTTGAGCAGTGATGCTCTTTGAGACTGAAAGAATCTGTTTTGCAAACAAAGCGAATATTCTATAATACACTGCTACCAAGTAATAGCCACTGCTAGCTTCTGAAAGTCTTTGAGTTAAAAAACCTGAAAGAAAATAACTTTTTGAGTTTCAAAGGAAAGTGAGTCAGCATTACATTCTAATTTCAAGTCAACATCATCCTATCGCTATCAAAACCCATTTGCCTTTCTGTTTATAAATTTTATCCGACTTTGCCTTTTTTTAGTCTCCCTTAATGTGTTGGAGTGGTTTCTGTAAGTATCCTCATAGTAATAAACCCTGCTTCTAATTCCTATAGCTCCCCATTTAGCTGTATTGCAAACTACATGACCAGTCTTATTAGGGGGTCTGGGCAAGCCCTGAACAGCCAGAATCTGGCCCCAAATCATTGCAGTTTTGGTATGAACCATTTGGCTGCTTCTGAGTCAGAGAGGTTGAAAGTCTAATAACTGAATACCCCAGTGCTGAAAGCGAAGAGGCTGCAGTTGCTTATTCTCTTAATTATTTAAGTTTCTTTCCATCTTAGAAGCACTCTCCATGAGACTAACAGTGGGACCACCAAGGAGAAGATTTATTTCTCTTCACAAGATCAGATGGTTTACTCTGAAGCAAGTGGCCGCTGGAGACTTGAATTGGTTTGTGAAGAAGCTCTTCTTTGAAATTAGTGGTCTTCTTCTCCTGCCTCCTCCCAAGGATACACTGCTTTCCTTGAGGAGATGTGATTTTGCATGGTAAGTTTGATCTGCTTCTGAAATTAGGATTTTACAGCTGTAGATGATTTTATGAGTTCCTTTGACTGCCCTTTAGTCAGCTCTGCAAATAGTTCTAGAAACATTATTATTTTCTTCCCATATCAGAAGGCCAAAATATAAGCCAATGCCCACTATAACCATTCTTAAAAATTTCACTAAAACACAATTTTCACTTCTTTGTTTGAAAACCCAGTTTGAAAAGAAACAAATCAGGCAAAAAAGAAAATGTATTGTTAGCACACTAACTCTGTTGAAATCTCTTACATTCTATTTCTGCTATATTCCATAGGCCAGAGTTTTAAACAATAATTTTATACTATAGGCCCAGTGCATGAATTTGTGCACAGGTGGGGTTCCTTGGCCTGTCCAACCACTTTGGCCCATTGGGGCTGGGCTGGCAGAGAGGGTGGGAGAGGCCACAGGAGGTTGTATGTGGAAGTGCACTGACCACCAGGGGGCAGCTCCTGCATTGAGTGTCTGCCCCCTGTTGGTCAGTGTGTGTCATAGTGACTGGTTGACCGGTTGTTCAGTCTTAATGGTCGTTTAGGCATATATAAATATGTGTGTGTATTTCTTGGCAACACAGGGCGTCTAACAATTACTGATATCTCTTATAGCAGTCAGGACAGGTCTGGAAGTAGAAAGGACACTTGGAAATATTGATTAACTAGTTGGACCTGATCTCATTATGATGATGCAGATATGCAATCAATATTCTGTTAAGATCCTACATTTTCAAAGACCCAACACAAGTTAGTTTACAGAATAAGGAAGCCTTTTATTAGCTCCTGTACTGAAAATGCTAGGGTCAGTGGTGAGCTCTAGCTCTGAGATTCTCTCAGCTCTGCTCCCCATTGGTTTTGTAAGGTGGCTGCCAGATTCAACAGGGACTACAGGAGAAGAGAGAAAGCACCACATCCTATAACTGAGTAGAGTCCTGAGTCCATGCAAGTCTTTACTCACAGAGATTTTGTTTTAATTGATCTTAGGTGAGGCTCGGATGTTGGTGTGCTTTAAAAGCTCCTCAGGTGATTCTAATGTGCCGCCGGAGCTATGAACCACTGCTCTAGCAGGTAGTAGAGCAGTGGTTCATATATCTGAACCATGGTGGCCTAATATGATTTTTGTCTCCTTGGAATTTGGAATCTGGAATGCAAATACCTAGAAGCTATGATACCCAGAAACCTGTAGAGAAGATCCCTATAAATTCTGTTGATGTCTCTGGATTTACCCTGGTCCCTTGTCTTCCCAGTGCTTGGTCATTCAATTATTCCTTTGATTCTATGAAACACTTTAGTGGTCACCCATCCATCTCTCCATCCATCCATCCATCCATCCATCCATCCATCCATCCATCCATCCATCCAACTACCCACTCATCAAATGTTTGTTCAGTATCTATAGAAGTGATTTAAAAGTTAGACTTTTACATCCTGCTATCTCAGCTCTTGTCTTAATGAATTCAAATCATTCTCATTCTTTGGTCCTACTTTCTTGAGTTTTTATAAAAAGATATCCTTTGCTTTGTGTTGTGCCATGTCCTATAGTTGTTTCAGTTTTTTGCCTGCTAGAGCACTAGCACCCTCAAATCTAGAGACAGTTTGGAGAAGTGATTACTAGCATGGGCTCTCAAGCCAGTTGGTTAGGGTTTGACTTTTGGCTCTTTTTAAAGATACCTAGTTTGTTTCTTCTGTTTTAGCTTTATTGAGGTATAACTGGTATATAAAATGATAAGATATATAAAGTGTACATAGCAGTGATTTAATTTACATATACATTGTACATAATTTCTTGCTCAAAATGGTGATAATAAAAATGCTTAACTCTTTAGGTGGTGACAATTAAATGAGATAATCCATGGAAAGTATCTAGTATTTTCTCCTGGTGATTATTCAGTAAGCGATAACAATTATTGGTATAATCATCAGGTGTTCTTTTGCTCAGAGAGGGCATATCTATCCTTTCTGTAAAAGGTCATGCAGCATCTATAGCAACTACTCAACTCAGCCATTGAAGCACAGACAGTATGTAAGCAAATGGGCATGGCTGTGTCCCAATAAAACTTTTACAAAAACAGATGGTGGAGTGGATATGGCCCATGAGTCATGTTCACTAGCCCCTGGTTCAGAGATAGAGGGGATACAGGTGTAAATAATATAGTCGTGGAGGGAGGCTTTCATTCTTGATAGTGGGTCTTATTGAAACTTGTAAGGAAATTTACATTTTTGAGAACTAATACAATTCCGGGAAGAGAAGGGATGGGTCAGGACTCTAGTCTTGACAGGACTTGAGGCCATAGTGCATAGGCCTCATCATTACCAATTCACACCTCTGACAGCCAGTGGGCATAGAAAGGTCTATAGCACTCAGTACTCAGGGGGAAGGGTTTCTTGTCTTTTCCCCGTCATATGCTGCTTATCACAGGTGTGGATTCTAATCCTGGGAGTGGACCTAGGATTCCTGGGGAAGGCAGTTGTAGAACTGAAGTTTTCTTGTGGGAGATCATTTTATAAGGATACATATTTTCCCTTCGAAGCTCTCAGTTAGCCATGTAGAAGCTACTCTGGGGCAATGCCTACGAGAGAATTCTTTAAGGACCTTGCAGCATGTAGTTACGGTTTCATTTTTCAGTGCAGTGGAGCAAGGCTGTGAAAGTTTACTCTGCATTTCGAGGGTAAAAATGTGATAGTTCGCTGTCCCATTTATCAGGAGTTGGCACTTTTGTGGGCAGCAAAGAGACTTGTAAAGAAGACAAATAAAACCACTGGGAAAAATAGTGACTCACTCCCAGAGAACTCCTTGTCCAATTGTATTCTCTCATTTCCTGGAGTGTAAAATCAGTACTGTTCCCAACACAGAAAACCCACATTCATTCCAAAGTGAGATAAGGAGAGAAGAAAAGAGAACCGGGGAAGACAGACTAGGGGAAGGAGAAAGAGGAGAAAGAATTCTTCTCATTGCTTCTGCCCTTTGCCTCTACAGACGGAGAGAGAAAGAACAAGAGGCAGAGACAGGGAGAGAAGTTACCCAGGAAAAAAGGCAAAAAGTAAAATATAAAAAGAAGATGCTGTTGGTTTTCCAAGGTGGGATAAAACAGGGCATAGTTCATTGTGACACTTGAAACTAATTTCCATCATAAGGCCTCATCTTGCAGGGCTGCAGTTTACTTTGCTACCTGGTGTCTCAGAGGGAGATACACTGACAGTTAGCAGCCGTAGGTGGCATCTCTAATGTTCCCATGCACTCATCCATCCCGTTTAAAAAGCTAGCTCATTGGTAAAATAGTGGTCCCACAGGGGCCATAAAGTTCATAAAATAATATTTATTGGCTAGTCATGGCTAATTCTTCTCTCTGGTCAGCAGCTATCATTTCTTAAGAAAAATTCATAGGATTAAAACTTAAAGTACCCTTTGCTTCTCTGGAAGCAGGTGAGAACTATAGATTTGTACTGTTTATAAATCATGGGTTTTTAACAAAAACCTTGATTTAATGAGGGGAGAGGTATTTTGTTTGGTTCAAGTTTATTTTTTTCCCTATGACTTCATTTATAGAATAAAATGTTTGTGCTGTTCTGCTTTAACCAATAGAAATTTATTAAGCTTTTTTTTGGTCTCCTTCACAGGTCTTAGAATTTAATATAAGCTAGCCTGTTGGGTTTTGTGTTTGAAAAGGGTAGGGAACAGGCTGATGAGAGGGGAGAATTTTCTCCAACAGAAGTGTAGAGAAATCTGAGATAATAAGCATTGCATCATTTTTCAGGTATACTTTGGGAGTTCCAAAAGCTTTTGATGAAAAATTTGGATTGACAATTTTGAAGGTCAGGATGTTTTGTTTACCTATGGAGTAATCAGTCATAATATGGCACGGGTTCATAGGCCACAGGACTTGAAAGACATTTGCCTACATCTAAAAGGAGCTAGGCTTTATCCAATAAAGGACTTCAATAAAAATTGACAGTGGTGCCCTGACTGGTTTGGCTCAGTGGATAGAGCGTTGGTCTGTGGACTGAAGGGTCCCAGGTTCGATTCCAGCAGGAGCATGTACCTTGGTTGCGGGCACATCCCCAGTGGGGGGTATGCAGGAGGCAGCTGATGAATGTTTCTCTCTCATAGATGTTTCTAATTCTCTATCCCCCTCCCTTCCTCTCTGTAAAAAATCAATAAAATATGTTTAAAAAATTGACAGTGGTATTTCTCCAGTCTATATGACTTTACTTCTATTAGAGCCACACCCAAGATTTGATTCTGAACTGTGACTGAGGTCTGCTTTTCAGGATGGTATAGATTATATAAGAGCTGCTGAATAACTCCCTCGGGTCTGTGTGTTGCTGTTCCTGTGGCCTGTACCTTGGGCTGTGTCAAGGCCATTTCTATGAGGTGACAAGAGGACAAAGAGCCTGAGAATGGAGCATGTTTTTAAGGACACTGTGCACAGAAGCCAAAATCAGATGCTTGTTTGGGCGTGAATGACTGTTCCCGGCTGGCATTGCTGATGTGCACTGAGTAACACACACAATCAAAGAGGAGTGGCAGGAGAGAGACAAGGAGCACTTTCATATTTGAAGAAACGGCATAGATCTCTTGGAGATGAGAAAATATACAAAACCAGGTGTGAATCTCCTCTTTCACAGCGGCTCAGAATAGTTCCAATTTCCGCTGTGAACTGTGTTGTCTCATTACACTGTTTCAGAATGTCCATTCAGGATATTCACTTCATCAACAGTGAGATGAAGATCAGACCTGTCTTCTGCCTTCCATTATCTCCGGGGACTGTTGGGGGAGATACTTATCTCTTTTTGGAAATGAAATGTTCACTACCTGCTTAATAATTAACCTGAGTGTCATGTGAAACAGGAATTAACTCAGTGGCTTGGGAAAAAAGGGTTTGTCCAAAAGGACATCCTGAACAGAGCAATGAACTATTCATTTATTCCAAATCGATGAGAAAGTACAAACATGAGCCTGATTTCAAAATGAATTAATTGCCCTAACTGGTTTGGCTCAGCAGATAGAGCGTCGGCCTGCGGACTGAAGGGTCCCAGGTTCAAATCTAGTCAAGGACATGTACCTTGGTTGTAGGCACATCCCAGTAAGAGGTGTGCAGGAGGCAGCTGATCGATATTTCTAACTCTCTATCCCTCTCCCTTCCTCTATGTAAAAAAGTCAATAAAATATATTTTTAAAAAAACAACAAAAAACCCCCCAAAATGAATTAATTTATTTTGAGCTTTGTGGTAGTCTGCATAGCATCCATCCCTGCCCTTTTTCTGAAGGGCATTATAGATAAGTGACATTCATGACTGCTGAGAAAGATCCTTGTCATATAAGCAAAGCATTACCCCAAGAGAGTTTTCTCCATTGATTAGCATATTCTAATTACTTAAGAAATTTATTCAAGCAGGAGATATGATTTTATACTTGATTAAAAGCTGTGAGAGTTTATAAAGGGAAGAGTTTTCTCCCTTTAGCAGTTTTGTGTTCATATGCCATTTCAAACTTTTATTTACAAGCAAATCATTTATGTGGGTCTAATATTCATCTCTATCTCTTTAGTCAATATGGAAGTAATGCTGGAATTCTCTGTTCTTAGAACCTACTCATCACCAAACAACTGCTTGTACCATTGTAAAGACAATGACACTTTGGGGCTCCTTGGAAGTCCTCTTTAGATGTCATGTTTGATATAAACCATCAGCAATGAAGAACACACCCCAGTTCTCATGGCACAGTGCCTATGAGTTGCCATCACTCTATCATTGGTCCACTCCCCCCTGTTGCTAAAAGGTTATGCATTTTTAATGTAATAGAAGGTGTTTTTGCTCTTCTCTTTTAAGCAGAAGTCTCATTTATCCAAGCACCTATTTTAGTTCAGTAACTAAATAGTCACAAGAGCTCTTGAAACTGGTGTTTTGGTGCTTCTGAACCAGCAGGTGCAATGATCACAGATACATAATGGTAGAGTGAGATGAAAATGCTAGTAAGTATAATTCTGGTAACCCTGGTCTGTATCTCTTCTTCCCAATTGGCATAAAAGAGCTTGGGGGGGGGGCAGGGGGAGACAGGAATTGAAATATGCCACATCCGATGTCCTGATCCTTGAAATGATATTTGAATCAAAGATTAATAAAGACTCATGGGACTTTGACTTTTCCTGTTATCCTCTTTAAGTGGTAAAATGACATAATAAGAGGCATAAACTTGCCAGGAATGTGGCATTTGCTGAAAGAAACTATTGGTGTTAAAATCAAACAAACACACAGTCTTCCTTCATTTGACCAGGATGCATCCTAGACACTTCAGCTCACATTTATTCTCCTCTCAGGTGACAATGTCCCCTCCTTGCTATGGTGGGTCAAACGTCTCTGTTTCTAAATTTAAAAATCTCTGTTTCTAAATTTAAAAATTATCATAATTTCTAGATTTATAAGGTACTCTGAGATCCTCAAGGACAAACACATTTATAGGTTCATTTATTTACCTCTCTGTGAAGTGAAAAGAGGGGAAACTGAAAATAATTTTAGAGAAAAATGTATGATATAATGTGTGACTTGTTTTAAGTCAGGAATGAAATTTTACCTTTGAGAGTTAGAGCATTTTCTTCCCTAAAGTCCTCCTTGAAATTCCATGTCTCTGATACTCCCTCTCCAATTGGACAGAAATGGTTCTTCCCAAGATACACCCAGGCCACACACTCTCTTTTTTTGTGTGTGTTAATCCTCACCTGAGGATATTTTTTCCTTTGATTTTTAGATAAAGTGGAAGGCCAAAGAGGGAGGTAGAGAAAGAAGGGAAAGAAAGAGAGAGAGAAAGAGAGAAAGACATTGAAGTGAAAGAGACACATCAACTGGTTGCCTCCTGCACACACCTGACCAGGGGCTGGGAATTGAACCTGCAACTCAGGCACATGCCCTTGACCTAGAACCGAACCCAAGACCTTTTGGTGGGCAGGCCAACACTCTAACCACTGAACACACCAACCACAGTACATGCCATCTACTCTTCAATGGAGCTTAACATCTGTAGCCTGTTGGGTATTATAATTATTTGTGTTTGTATCTCATATTAAATCATAACTCTTGAGGGAGTTTTGCTTTGTTCATCTTTGTAGTTCCTCAAACAATAAAAAAGAATAGTTTATACATAGTAAATTCACAATAGGTGTTGAATAAATTAATGGAGGTTTCCCCCTGTCCTTTTGAAAAACTCTTAAGTTTTCTTCTTAAAAGGAATACTTATTCAAAAGATGTTTAATATATTCTAGGTACTGTTGCAATTTCTGGGGATACAGCAGTGAATAAAACACAAAAACTATTCCTGTGGTGATAAAACAAACAAACAAGTAAATACAGGGGTGGGCAAAAGTAAGTTTACAATTGTTTACATGGAAATTGACATGAAGGTTATAATTATTACAATAGCTTTATTAACTCAAAAGAATTTTATGCCCTGGCTGGACAGCTTGGATGGTTAGAGCATCCTTCTGATAAGCCAAGGTTGGGGGTTCCATATAAGAATCAACCAATGAATGAATAAGTAAGTGGAACAACAAAAATTGATCTCTCACTCAAATTAATAAGAAAAACATCACAATACAACTGTAAATCTACTTTTGCCTGCTCTGTATGTAGTTTTGATATGATGATAGGAATTAAGGAGAAAAATAAATTAAGGAAAGGGGTGTAGGAAGGCTCTCAGAAAATGCCTTTTTGGGAAGGTGACAACCCCAGAAAGAGACCTGTCAGAGGTGATTGAGGAGCTACAGGTAGAAAAGTCTTCTAGGCTGAGGGCAAAGCAAGAGCAGCCTCTTCAAGAAAGAGCAAGGACACCAGTGTGTGGCTGCCACCCAGTGATTGAGGCTGGAAAGAGGAGCCCAGGCCAGAGAAGAAGCAGGAGGTGAGGTCAGACAGGACCTTGTAAGCACTTCTAGAAATCTGGGCTTTAGATCTGATGTGGGAAGCCCACTGGGGAGTGGTGAATATTGGCATGACATGATTTGACATATAAATCTAAGAATAATTTTATTGATGGTGAAAGTTGTGTTTTGATTATCAGAAATTTTAAATATATTTTATTGATTTTTTACAGAGAGAAAGGGAGAGAGATAAAGGGTCAGAAACATCGATGAGAGAGAAACATGGATCAGCTGCCTCCTGCACACCCCCACTGGGGATGTGCTTGCAGCCACGGTTACATGCCCTTGACCGGAATCGAACCGGAACCCTTAAGAACGAAGGCCAACGCTCTAGCCACTGAGCCAAACCGGTTAGGGTGATTATCAGAAATTTTGATGTTATCTGTGAGAAAGAAATTTTACTCTAAAGTAGAAGGCAGTTTAATAGTCTTAGGAATCTTTGAATTGAACACATACTTGAGTCATATCCAGCATTTAAAGCAGAGGATTGGCCCCATCATGGGCATGCTGATGTGATTTTGAGGTGTCTCTGTGGCCTACATTTTAGTGCATCTTATATGTCTTTAAAAAAATTAAATGTATTGAGGTGACACTGGTTAATACCACGAGTTTAAAGTGTACAATTCTACAATACATCACCTGTACATTGTATTGTGTGCTCACCACCAAAACTCTAGTCTCTTCCTGTTAGCGTATATTTGACACCCTTTATCTTCTTAATTCTCCTCCTACCCTTGCCCCTCTGGTAACTAGTATACTGTTGTCTGTGTCTATGAGTTGGTTTGTTTATGTGTTTGTTACTTTCTGTTTTATATCCCACATATGAATGAAATTATATGGCTCTTGTCCTTTTCGGTCTGACTTATTTCACTTAGCAAGATTCATTCATGTTGAAAATTGAAGCTTTATTGATGCATTACTCTCAGAATGTTTTTATTGCTTTCTTACCTATCTACATGGAGCTTCTGCTATTTGATGTACACAGTAGGCACCATGATACATTGGAAGTAAATTTTCACCAGGCCAGAAGCCATTGTAGACTGGTGGTCACAAAACTTTGGATCTTGTGCCTCTATCAGTAAAATATTTTTGAACATTTACTCACAATCTACATATATTGATCATTTACATACATGTAGTATAATAGCCATATATGTTTATTATAAAACATGCACTAAAAGGAATTAAAAAAGACAAAATATACAAAATAAATATTTTAAAATAATTTGTTATGACTACAAAATATTTTTACTCTCATTAAAATATTACCCTTTTAAATGAGGACAACGTACTTGAATATCCTTTAACAGTATTTATATGATTAGTATTTAGACTTTGTGATGAAGCAATTAGAAAATATGTTTCCAATTCAAGTTTATCTTGAGACTTGTTTTTCAATTTTTGTCCCAGTTGAAAAATATTCCTCAAAAATATTCAAGTAGATGGGCATCATGGACATCACTTAATCACGTAAGTCCATTTCCAATGCCAGATTCACTTTGGAGTGGTTTTTGTTGAAATTTGGCTAGTGAATTTCCATCTTCTGTAAACTCAGTAAGATGTTCTTGCAAAACTGATTTGAAGGTAATGAGTTTTTTAGCATTTTTTAAAAAGTCATCCAAAACACACTAAAATCTCTACTTGGAAACTTTAAAAATAGCCTTCAGATAGGAGAGTGTTTATAGTAATATATTTAGTGTTTTCTTTACCAAAATCATATAATGATGGAGAGATTTCCAAACATTCATTTTTCACAATGTGCTTTACATACATAAATTTCTTTTGAAAAGCAGTTGCTTTCTTGCTTAATGTTAAAACATCTAATTTACCTTGAAGGAACAGATTAAGTATGTAGCCAACAAAGATCCTGTACTGAAGCAGGAGAGGTGCCATTTTCTTGTATTTTTACTTGTATTTACAATATTAGTATGTTGGCTTCTTTGCAGAAATAGTTTAAAGCCATTAGAACATTTGGTGACAATTGGTTTGATAAAACTAGATAATGTGACCTGGGAGTCCACTTAATTGGGAACATGTAAACTGTGATGTAGAGTAAATGCTGAAAAGCAAAGAACTAGCAAGGGAAGGCTGTCAGCTCCTCCCGCGCTTCATTAGAATACATATCTTAGACAGGTGACATCTGACTGTGGCAATCGGACATCCGTGCTGATTGAGGGTGGCAGAGCTGATAGGTATCAACATACTTTGATATCATTCCTTTTTTAAGGATTAAAATATATAACAAATAGAAGCCTGAATTTTTTTCAGCACATCTTGCACACTCCTGTGGGTTTGTGCACCCCACGTGGTTGACAGCTACTAGATGCTGGCATTTTCAAATGAGGTGCTTGAAAACCCCAATGTGCCACAAAGGGTTAAAATTTTTTTTCTGTTCCATCATTTATAAGATCCCATCAACAAAAATAAAAAAATAATGGTTTTGGGGACCGAGATAATTATATGACAATAGTAAATGAAAACAAAGATAATTAAACCTCTTTTGGCTGGTCATTGTTACATTCAAATGCAAATGAGTGTCTACAAGTGTCCAAAAAGTACCTGCAACCTATGCTTTCTAATATCTTGGCACAATGAAGATGCCTTTTAGTAAGCTTCTTCTTTTATAAATTTTATTTTCCAGCTTGTTTCTATCTTGCCTCTCCTTTAATTTTTTCAGGTTACGTTTGCCATTGTCTGGGGACAAGGTGGATTAATTTATTCCTTCCTCGATTTTGGTACCAAGTTATCAGTGTCATCTAAGGAAGAAAAGTGGTTGGAGTCCAGTGTGCCACTCATTCTTAAATTGTGAGATATTTTTAACGATGAAATAGGAATTTTAGGCGACAATAGGCAGGTTTAGAAAATTTTTAGAGTTGGAGGTTCAAGGAAAAAACACAGGGCTACAGACTAGGAGAAGGCACATTTCCATAAAGGAAGCCTCTACAGTTACATTTACATAAGACAAGGGAACTGGGAGTAGCCAAAAGGTCTATATTTACAAAATAAGGAAGGAGGAAGAAAGCCAGAAGGAATAGGAGGACAATGAGGGAGGAAGGCCCCTGGAGTTACTATAGTAACCAATTCAAAAGGGAATATTGACCAATCAGAAGGGATATCAGGACACAAGGACTTGCAGCCCTTTATAAACCACAGAAACATGAAGTTGGCGGGACTCTTTCCCCCTCCCCACTTGGGAGTCTGTGCTGTGAGGTTTTTTCCCGTTCCCCATGTGGGAGTCTGTACTTGTTCTTCAATAAGTCTCCATCTTTGCTATCCCATCTTCAGCCCATAGATTCATTCTTCGACTCCCTATGGATAAAGAATCCGGGGAACCATCCTGCCTAGGGGAACACCATGTGTTCCAGTCCAAAAATCAGGTATCAATGCCATCTAATTCTGTGATGCTTTTTAATTTTAAAGTTTTGGAAAAATGGGCTCTGGGAATTCAAAGCTTGTTCTTGTTTGTTTGCTAGTTTAATGGTGTGCATGCAACTCTCAGAGTTTAAAATTCCCAGGGCTGCTGCAGAGCAAAAATTTTCCTTAAACTTTTCTTTTTTTTCCTTTCCTGCAAAATATCTTGGGAGAAGAGTAAACTGTTAAGGGGAATAGGAATTGCAAATAGTGTGTGTCTGCAGTGTTGATAGGTGTTGTCACACTGAATAGTGTTGGCAATCCAGGGACGCAAAAAGACACTGGGAGGAAAAGTTTAGTTTTATGAGCCTGCAGAGGTGTGTGGGCAGAAAATGTCCCTGGACATTCATTTTCTTCCTCCCTCCCTCCCTCCCTCCCTCCCTCCCTCCCTTCCTTCCTTCCTTCCTTCCTTTCTTCCTTCCTTCCTTCCAGTACAGCAGCATTTACAATAAATTCTCTTGAGGGGGAAAAAATAGAGATACACTGTTTAGTCCAGATATGAGTTTAAAGCAGCCAAATGATCCAAGAGATTTCAGAGCCTAAGTTAGAGGTAAGCAGGCCGATCCCATGACAGAGCAGGATCAGGTGTGGGGTTTAGGTGGGCATCCATGCAAGTGGGGCCTGCTGTGGGGTGTCAGTGTGGTTGGGATGTGGAGGGCATCCATAACTGCTGCCGGTGAGCAGTCGGCATAGGGGGTCAGAGTCCAAGCAGGTGAAAGAAAGTGTTCCCATGGGCAAAGTGTGACAGCCTTTTGCAAAACTTGATTTTTTACCTCGAGGCTGAGGGAAGCTTGTTAAATCAATGAAAGGTTGAACTGCCACACCTTCACTGTAGACAGTCACAAAAAGGGATGTGAAAAATTAGGAGGGTAAGACTGGACATGTAAAGCATATTCCTGGGAAAGAAACAGGAAACTGGTGCTTAAACACATTTGGATAAAAAAGTAAACAGAAGCCTCCCAGTCAGGACTCCCAGCAATTTTGTGTTCATGCTTACAAAGCAGAAACAAAAATAGAAAATCTCTTACCTTGAATATCACCTTCAGAATGGTAAACAAGAAGCAGCTTTATTTTCCCTTTTGAGCATGACTTTGGTATGACAGACAGGAAAGGCTTTGGCATCAAATTGCATTTATGCTTAATGAAGGGCATTGTTGTAGCACTATAGAAAGCAAAGCCATTCTGGCCTGTGATACTGGGTAGATATCATACTGAATATGTGAATCCCTTAAGAACCTCATGTATAGTCTTCCCAGCCTGATTACTTAAGCCTGATACTAGGGAGGGTGAGAGGTCATTGCACCTGCACCGTAATTCCTCTGTGGGCCTAAGGAGTGCTAACCTCATTCTGTACTATAGCTTTATTTGTGCATCTCCTCATTAAAGGGGGATCTATTTTGAGCTAAGATACAAAGAAGATTTTTTTTCTTCATATTCTATCACTGTGGTAGAAAAATTGTTGCATTATTTATTTTTTCCCTTTATTAAGAAATTACAAATGTGTCCTTATCCCCCCAATGTCCCCTTATCCCCTCACTCCTGCCCTCACCCTCAGCCCTTGTTGTGTACATCCATCGCTTATGCTTATATGCATGCATATAGGTCCTTTGATTGATCTCTCCTCCTCACCCTCACCCTCCCCTACCTTCTCTCGGAGTTTTGAGCAACTGATCGATGCTTCTCTTGTCTCTACATCAGTTTTTGTTCATCGGTTTATGTTGTTCATTATAATTCACAAATGAGTGAGAGCATGTGATATTTATCTTTCTCTGACTGACTTATTTCACTTAGCATAATGCTCTCCAGCTCCATCCATGCTGTTGCAAATGGTACGAGTTCCTTCCTTTTTACAGTAGCATAAAATTGTTGCATTCTTTGGGCTCTTTGGGTCATTTCCTTTGGACTCTTATTTTTCTGATTCAGAATTTACCTATCAGCCTACCATATATGCTATTCTTATTTTTGCTTATCTTAAGTGAGTTACACAAGAGAGGGTATCCATAGCATAATGAACACAAATTCCAAAATGGAGGCAAATTACCAAATAGCTTTCTTTTGCTCAGATATACTCTGAGCTTTATAATAGTCATTGACCTTAAATTTTCTAGAAACTTGAAATGGTTCCAAATTAGCTTACCTGACCAGATTTTTTTTAAATATGAAATAAAACATTTTCTGAAGTGATACATGAAGAAATACGTTTTTAAAAATCATGTGTGGATATTTCTGTTCTCCTAACATTATTTTTTTTTATTTTGAGCAGACATGTATCATATCTATAATAATAAAAATATAATATGCTAATTAGACCAGACAGCCAAATGACCTTTCAGACAACCTTCCCAACGAAGATGGGGCTGCAAGGGCTGAGCTCCTTGCACAAATTTCATGCATCCAGCCTCTAGTTTTCCTATAAAGATTTAAGTTCCAAGTTACAGTATAACATTTGCAAGTTTGCTCTCCTGGCCTACTTTGTAATCTATTCCTTCATTTTCTTTCTGCTGCCCTTGGCCCTCTCCCTTTCTCCTTGGCTGTGACAGGGCTAGTGCTAGCACACTGTGAGCACTCAGAATGTGAGCTTCTCTTCTTACTCATCTTTCATCCACATTTGAAACTGTGCTTGGCATATGGTAGACTTTAAATAAATGTTCATTGAAATCCATTTTTAACTTTTTCAGGTAATTCCTTTGCTCACTAGTCAATGTTCTTTGGGTCATATTAAGACATTTTTCCCTGAGTACTTTTGATAGGAAATGAGATGCATATATGGAGTAGGTGAGAAACAGTGGAATTTGATTTATGATGGTTCACAAATGGCAAGTGTAAGGAGAATAAAAAGAGACTCTTTTTGATAAGATAAAACCTTTTTTTTTGGAAAAATTGAGTTCAGCACTAGACTGGTGAACTATCTGGGTTTATTTGGGACTAAAGGGGTTCTGGGGCTTGTGACTTTCAGGACTAAAATTAAGAAGGATGAGTGAGTCATCTCAGAGTTTAATTCATCTAGTAGGATAAAAAGATACCCTAGAGTAGTGGTTCTCACCCTTGAGTATACTTTGGAATCACCTAGGGAGACTTGTAAAGCAGTGACACCTCCTCAAAATTCCTGAGCATCTGGATTTGAAGAGCTCCCTAGGTGATCATAATGTGTAGCCAGGTTGGGGAACTGCTCATGTCAGGCAATGCTTGGTGTAGGATGAAGTTGTTCTCACGGCTTTGACAATGTACAAATCGTGGTGACTTGGTGAGCTAGGTCTGATAAATAAGTCTTATTTGGGGCTGAAGATTGGTGAGAATGTTAACTTCGGATTATATTAAAACTTGCTTTAACTTTTAATGCTGTTTACTACTAAAGTAACGAACCAACAAGCAAAATCTGTACTCCAGAGTAGGAGAAAGGAAAATCCATATAACTCACCAAACCCCTCACATACTTCTCTTGGGGGGGCATCTTGACATGTGGCCTGAATGGACCGGGAAATTCTCCTGATCAGAAGAGCTCAGAGCTTTAGATTAGCAACTGGGTACCATGAGAGTGGATAAATGTCACCTCAACACGAAAAGACCACCTACCATAGAAGGATATCACTGCTAACCCTCAGCAACAAACTTCTGCATTCTTTTTCTTACTGAATCAAGTCTTTACCGGTTTGGCTGTGGCCACAGAGCAAAAAGATTCAGCTGTGGATTCTATTTGCAATTTTTTTTTCACAGTACACACCAATGTCATTAACTCCGACAAAGATTTTCTGTCCAAGATGGGTTGTTAGGATTTTCTGCTTAACATCTTCAGAAATGAAATCATGTCAAGGTTAAATTTACTAAACCCAGCCAGTGAAAATAAGGTTAGAATCTGCTTTTCCTGATGCCCTGAAAAATTCACCCAGCTCTTCATAAAAGCTTTGTATAAAGTTTAGCCACTCTACTTTGTAAAGGGGCCAATTTCTTCCTAATGAGAGATGGATGGAGATAACAAACTCATTATCCATAGGCTACCAGAGAGTCATTATGTGGGAATGACTTTCGCTCACTCTTGATCCGTGTGGTATGGGGATGTATAAATCTAGTAAAAGGCCTTAGCTCTCATGGATAAGCCCTGAGCTGTTCAGTCCCATAACAGCTTACCCTTTTAAATTAAATTAGAGTCATTCCTTCATCATTTAGGCAGCAACGTTGCTTTTTGGTCAAGCACTGTGAACTTTTCTAGAGGTGTGGGCATAAAAGCCTGTCCAAACTCTGGCCTCTTTCCATTTCTTGAAGAAGAATGAAACAGCTAACATTTAAAGGGGATAGTGGTGTTTTGCAACACTTAGAATTGCTCTTCTTTGAAGGTTTCTTCTTGAAAAGTTGTGGGAAGAAGGGGTGGGTTTTCTCTGTGCACTGTGCCTTGTCTCCAGTGGCCTGTCTACCCAATGGGGTTTCACTGCTTTGTCAGCAGTAAGTGGCCACTATTAATGTGGCCGTGTGGACACTGCTTTACTGTAAATGCAATCACTTTGGCTTCAATACATAACTAAAGTTTGAACCTGGAAGCTACTTATGCTTTGTCAATATGTTTTGTCCTTTAAAGGACTCAGTCTTTTTAGCCTGTCATCCATTTTTGCTTTTAATTGGAAACACACATTTCCCAAATTGTAGGATTTAATTGAAAATCTACCAGCTGCTCCTGAACTTTAACCTTTCCAGGGTTGTTCCCTAGAATCTATCCATCCAGCAGCAGCAGCAACAGCAGCAGCAGAGGTTTTCCACAGCCAAGTTCCTTGGTAGAGGCCCAAGCTGTCTCCCTCCGCCTGCCATTTGCTGTTGCACAGTTCAGCTGGGGTCTGTCTCTGAAAGGTGAGCTGTCAGGAAGATCCTGCAAAATGATCTGATTGGCTTTCATTTTTTCAGAGAGGAGCACAAGGTCCTCTTTTCTCTTAAAGCATCAAAATTCCCAAAAAGATGCAGAAGGAGAACATTTTGCTTTAGTAAACCTTTAAAAGTGATGGAGAAAAGTGTGTCTTAGGAAGAAAAATCTCTTACGTGGTGAGTGTGACATAGTTTCAAACTAAGGAATGATTATAAGTTGTGTCAGTCTTCAAGAGATTAACACTCTGCACTCCCCTGTGGGTGGTTTTCAGGAGCTCCTCTTCAGACAGGGTCACAGAAAGCATCACTATAGAGTAATGACTGTCTTTCTGTTGAGATGTTGGGTGACAGGTGGTGGGCTCTGTGACTTCTATATCTTATGCAGGAGGAAGGATACTTTCTCACATGATGAAAATGTTTACTGTAGCATCACAAGAAAAATGTCAAAACCTAAAGGAGCAACCTGTAGGCTCAAATACATATTTCCATTCCACTCACAAATCTTTATTAAGAAATATAATATCAAAGGGGAATTGGCTTCCCTGAGGAACTTATCTGGGTTTAGAACAAAAGCCATAATGAATACATTCTGATGACTGGAAGAAAAATGAGAAAGTAGTAAGTGGTGGAAGTTTGGGAACCAACTAAAAGGGCATTGGCTTTGCCCATTCTTTATTGTTTAAAGTATTACATAAGTCTCCTTTTCCCCCCTTGACCACTCCCCGGGTGCCCCCACCCCCCTAGCACATGCCCTCCTCCCTTCCCTTCTCCACCCATCTGTGTGCATTGGTGATGCTCATATCATGCATATAAGTCCTTTGGTTGATCTCTTACCCCTCACCCCCCCTCTCCTGCCTTCCCTCATAGTCTGTTCAATGCTTCTATGATTCTGGTTCTATTTTTGTTCATCAATTTATGTTGTTCACTATATTCCACAAATGAGTGAGATCATATGATATTTATCTTTCTCTGATTGGCTATTTTACTTAGAATAATGCTCTACAGGTCCATCCATGCTGTTGCAAATGGTAAGAATTCCTTCTTTTTTACACCACATGTAGTATTTCATTGTGTAGATGTATCACAGTTTTCTAATCCACTCATCTGCTGATGGGCACTTAGGCTGTTTCTAAATCTTAGCCATGGTAAATTGTGCTGCTCTGAACATAGGGATGCATATACCTTTCTGATTGGTGTTTCTAGTTTCTTGGGGTACATTCCTAGAAGTGGGATCACTGGGTCAAATGGGAGTTCCATTTTTAGTTTTTTGAGGAAATTCCATACTGTTCTCCACAGTGGCTGCACTAGTCTGCATTCCCACCAGCAGTGCACGAGGGTTCCTTTTTCTCCACATCCTCTCCAGCACTTGTCATTTGTTCTGTTGATGATAGGCATTCTGACAGGTGTGAGATGGTACCTTATTGTTGTTTTGATTTGCATCTCTCAGATGATTAGTGACTTTGAGCATGTTTTCATATGGCCTTCTGCATGTCCTCTTTCAAAAAGTGTCTTTTAATGTTTTGGCCATTTTTTGATTGGATTGTTTACCTATAGAAGTTTTATGAGTTCCCTGTAAATGTTGAAGATTAAAGACTTATCAGAGATAACATTGGCAAATATGTCCTCCCGTGCAGTGGGCTTTCTTGTTTTATTGATGGTTTCTTTTGCTATGCAGAAGCTTTTTATTATGATGAAGTCCCATTTGTTTGTTTGCCCGGGATGATCCGCATACCTTGAGTGATGGATGAATAGATTGCTTTGACATGTGCTTCTGTGAAAGAGAGGGCTAAGGGACTCTTACTTTAGTTATCCTCCTTATAGACATTCCAACCAAGTCCCTTGCTTTCCTACATCTCCCTCCTTTTTGTTTTGCTGGCTGCAGAAGACAGAGGGAGGCTGCACATTTTCTGCTTTGGAAGGTTGGGGTCTGTGAAGTGTGTTCATTGTTTGAGTTCTGATTTTGTAGAATATAAGAAAAACAAAGACAATTATAATGACAGCAATGGTTAGTCTAATTAAGAAGACAGGGTGTTTATAAGTATTAAATCTTGCCTTCTTGCCCTGACTGCTTTGACTCAGTGGATAGAGCATTGGCCTGCGGACTGAAAGGTCCCAGGTTCGATTCCGGTCAAGGGCATGTACCTTGGTTACAGGCACATCCCCAGTAGGAGTTGTGCAGGAGGCAGCTTATCGATGTTTCTAACTCTATCTCTCTCCCTTCCTCTCTGTAAAAAAATCAATAAAATATATTTAAAAAAATCTTGCCTTCTAGTAAGATGTAGAGGACAGGATTATAAAAGGGAAGGAACTGGGATGAATGCAGTTATGTGCAGGCCTGGGCTCTGTTACATTAGTTATTGTCAGGCAGTGAGAAGATGTTGATGAGATAATGTTGATTCTGGTTAGTTGGTCTGACCATGTTTATTGGTTTTGTTTGTTGGATTTATAGCTAAGTTATCTTTTTAATTATTTCGTATAAGCCTTTAAAAGAAAATTTTAAGAAAGACTTGACCCCTTATTTATATATAAGCACATGTGTTCTAAGATTTAAAATAATATGATTATTTTTCTGATTAACTCAGATGTTTTATTTATTATTTAATATATTTATAATTTTTAAAACATTTTAAAAATAAATTTAAACATTTTTATTATTTTTAAGTGTTTTTATTTTAAATGTTTTGTTATGTATTTTATACAATTTTAATGTTTTAAATTTTAGTTTTTATATTTGTATAGACATTTTGTAATTTATATATATATTTTACAATTTATATATACTTTTTGTAATTTATGTATATTTTTTGTAATTATACATATTTTCTGTAATTTATATATATTTTTTCAGTTTGTCTATCTTATTTTATTTTTTAAATATATTTTTATTATATGAAAACTAAATTTTTTCTAATTAGTTATGATTAAAGCCTAGTTCTATACAGGTTTCTTTATTTCTAGTTTTAGAGTAGTTGGAGCGGTGAGATGTATGTCTCAGAGTCTATTTCTTTTTTAGTTGGCCTATTGCTTTTGTTTTGTTCATGTTTGTCTAATTGTCTATTATATTTCTCTTAAGGATCTTGGCTCTGAATTCTTTCAGGGAAAGGGGATGTTGGATGTTTTTAGTAATTATTTCCTGCTGAGAAGGGTCGAAAGTTTCTTTTAGAGCCAAGAGATCCTTGGTCTCTGTCAGAGGGACTATGAGGCCTGGGTGCAGGAGGAGGTGGCAGTGGTGCCTAGAGTGATTTCACGAGGTGTAAGTAGGGCTTGTAATCTGGTGGAGACAAACTGTGTTATAAAATTTAGTATTATTGGGCAAAAGTTAGAACAGTTTCTAATGATTTCCTATTGAAATAATTTTTCTTCCTAAAATTATTCTCATTTTTATTAAAGATTAATTTATTGCATTAAGCCTAGTTATAATTTGTCCTGGTTGTTTGTATAAACACAAGAATAACAGTTGATTATATAGGCTATTAAAAATATGCTTTGCTGGAATTTCTGAGAAAGTTTACTCCCAGGGGCAAGAAGCCAAGTCATACCGTTGCTATCAGGCTTTGCCTGCAATCCCTACAGAATTGGGGTGCATTCCTCACGTTGAGGTCCCCACGGGTGTCTTCAGATTTCTTTCATGCCATCCCTCAGGAAAGCAACCTTTGTTCCTTGCCTGGAAAGACTGCCATGAAACACGTGACCGAGCAAGGGACCAGGCTATTCATCCAAGGGGCTTATCAGCTTTAAAGTTTTATTCCTTAGAGCTTTCTGGTGACACCCAGAGTCCTGGCATGTCTCTTTTTCAGACATGACATTCCAGTAAAGTTTTGGTTAATAAAACTGGAAACTGACTTATGTCCTGTTATGAAGAAATCAGATTTTTATTAGATCCATGCAAACAAACATATTGCCAGGAGAACAATAATTACTAAAATTATAATTATTTCTAGTTTATTTAGTCCTATAATTAAATTCTTTTTCTTTTTGAATTTTCTTGCCAGTATTACTATAAATTCAGATACTCTATAGAGTAATATAAATGACATCAAATCTTGTTCTTTTTGCAAAACACAAAATTATAACTTATAACAATTAGTTATAAATGAAAGCATATCAGAATCTATTTAATATGCATATATAAGTAAAATATAATTATTATTTCTTTATTTGACAGAGCTTCCCATATACCTTAAGTATAAACTTTTCTTCATAAAGAGAAAAAGCAATTCTTAAAATTCAAACCTTGGGAAGGTAGTGAAATATATTATATTATTATATAGTAGAGTCACAGTGCATGAAATTCATGCACAGAGGTTGGGGCTCATTCCTCAGCCCAGTCTACACCCTCTCCAATCTGGGACATCCCTCTCACAATCTGGGATTGCTGGCTCCTAACTGCTCGCCTGCCTTCCTCCCTGCCTGATTGCCTTCTAACCATTCCCTTGCCAGCCTAATTGATGCCTAACTGCTCCCCCGCCAGCCTGATCACCCCAAACTTCCCTCCACTGCCGGCCCAATTGTCCACAACTGCCCTCCCCTGCCACAACCTGCCTCTTCTGCCGGGACCCACCTCCTCCACGTAAGGCCATGGGGACACCGGGACTGACCTCCTCTGCACCATGTGGAGCTGTGGCCTCACCATGTGAAGCTTCCATCAGGCCTGCCTCCACTGTACACGTGGCCATGTTGTGGTGGCGACATTTGATGACATCATATGTGAGGACCACCTAGGCTTTTATTAGTATAGATTATTATTATTAAATAGTTTTAAGTAATCTATTCATTTAAAGTAATCAGGTTCCTGATTAACATAACATAATTATTTTAATAATATATGTAAAATCTTTGCTTCCTAGGCAAATAAAGGAAAAACATTTTTTTCTTACTTTCCGAAATAGGCTTATTTTTCTAATGGAAAACATATTCATATTGTTTAAAAGTATAACAGAGATAGTGAATTCCTTAGCTGAGAAACAATTCCCTCAAACTTGGAAATCCCAAATGAGCTTTAATGACTCACTGCGCAGTTACTTTCATTTTCTTACTCTTAGTTTTCAAGGGTTCTGTCTCATTTCATTGCACTCCTGGTTCCTGCTCACATGGGGCACCACTTTGCCGGGGCTGACCAGCAGACCCTGAGCGACAGATGAATAGATTGCTCTGACACATGTTTCTGTGAAAGAGAGGGCCAAGGGACTTCTTTACTTTAGAAGTAAAAAGCAATCCTGTTCTTCTGCTTCTTAGGCTTTTATTGTCACAACACCATGAACTAAAATTAGCAATTAGACACAATCAGTAGGGTAAGTATTCTTGAGAAAGTGTATGCTTCTACAAGGTTGGGTCTTTAAAGACTAAACAGAGATTCTAGCAAAACATTCTGGGGGATGAGACTTGTTTGGAAAAGTCAAGGTAGGGGCTGCTGCCTTCGGCAAGTTCCCCTCAGAGGCCCCCGACCTTCCAGAGAATCCTCTTTACCGACATGCCAAGCAAGTCCCATGCTTCCCCACATTTATTTTCTCCTTTGTTTCCATTGCCCTAGGAGCTGTATTGGTAAAGATATTGCTATGACAAATGTCTACTATTTTGCTGCCTATGAATTCTTCTAAGATTTTTATTGTTTCCTATCTTAGGTTTAAGTCCTTTATGTATTTTGAGTTTATTTTTGTGTGTGGTGTAAGTTGGTGTTCTAGTTTCATTTTTTTTGCATGTATATGTCCAATTTTCCCAACACCATTTATTAAAGAGACTGTCTTGACTCCATTGTATACTCTTGCCTCCTTGTCAAATATTAATTGAGTATAGTAGTTTGGGTCAATTTCTGGGTTCTCTATTCTATTCCGTTGGTCTGTATGTCTGTTCTTGTGTCAGTATCAGGCAGTTTTGGGAACAGTGTCTTTGTAATATAGCTTGATATCTGGTAATTGGGATCCCTCCAACTTTGTTCTTCTTTCTCAAGATTGCTGTGGCTATTCAAGGTCTTTTTTAAATTATTCCAGATGAATTTTTAGAGAATTTGTTCTAGGTCTTTAAAGTATGATGTTGGTATTTTAATGGGGATTGCATTGTTGAATATTTTAATGATGTTGATTCTACTAATCCATGAACATGGTATATTCTTCCATTTGTTTATGTTATCCTCTATCTCTTTTTTCAGTGTCTTGTAATTTATTGAATACAGATCCTTTACCTCCTTAGTTCAGTTTATTCCTAGGTATCTTAAATTTTTGGTGGAAATGGAATTGTTTTTTAATTTCTTTTTCTTTGAGTTCATTATTAGTGTAGAAAAAAGCCATAGATTTCTCTGTGTTAATTTTTCATCCTGCTACATTCCTGATTAATTATTAATTCTAGTAAACATTTTGATGGATTCTTTAGGGTTTTCTATTTAAAATATCATGTCATCTGCAAATAATGACAATTTTACTTTTTCTTTTCCAATTTGGATGCCTTTTATTTCTTCTTGTCTGATTGCTATGACTAGCACTTCCGGTACTATGTTGAACAGGAGTGGTGAAAGTGGGCATCCCTGTCTTGTTCCTGTTCTTAGGGGAAATGGTTTTAGTTTTTGCCCATTGAGTATGATGTCGGCTGTAGGTTTGCCATATATGGCTTTTATTATATTGAGTTATGATCCTGTTATTCCCACTTTGCTGAGAATTTTTATCAGGAAAGGGTGTTGGATTTTGTCAAATGTCTTTTCTATATCAGTTGATATGATTATGTGATTTTTGTCTCTCAATTTGTTTATGTGATGTATCACATTTATTGATTTGTGGATATTGTGCCAACCTTTCATCCCTGAATAAATCCTACTTGGTCATAGTGTATGATCTTTCTAATGTAATGCTGGATTTGATTTGCTAGAATTTTGTCAAGGATTTTAGCATCTATGTTGATCAGGGATATTGGCCTGTAATTCTCTTTCTTTTTAGTGTCCTTATCTGGTTTTGGGATTAGAGTAATGCTGGCTTCATAGAAAGAGCTTAGAAGTGTGCCTTCCTCTTGAATTTTTTGAATAGTTTGAGAAGGATAGGTTTTAGTTCTTTGAATATTTGTTAAAATTCCTCTGTGAGGCTGTCTAGCCCTGGCTTTTGTTTGCTGGAAGTTTTTTGATAACTGCTTCAATTTTCTCCTTAATTATCAGCCTGCTGAGATTTTTTGACTCTTCTTGGTTGCGTTTTGGAAGGTCCTATTTTTCTAGGAATACGTCAAACTTGGAAATCTCAAGTGAGCGCCAATGACTTCCTGTAGGTTGTTTAGTTTGTTGGAATAGAGTTGTTCATAGTATTTTTTTTTTTAACAATACTTTGTATTTCTGTAGGGTCTGTTGTTATTTTTTTTCCTTTCATTTCTGATTTTGTTTATTTGGGTTCTCTCTCTTTGTTTCTTAATGAGCCTGGCTAGAGGTTCATCAATCTTGTGTATCATGAAGCTCTTGGTTTCATTAATCTTTTGTATTTTTTTTTTTTATCTCTGTCATTTATTTCTTCTCTGATCTTTATTATCTCCTTCCTTCTGTTCACTGTGGGCTTTTCTTGTTGCTCTTTTTCTAATTCTTTAAGCTGTAGAGTTAGACAATTTAGTACCTTTTTTTTTTTTTTTTTTTTTTTTTTGAGGTAGGCCTGTAATGCTATGAGCTTTCCTCTCAGGACTGCTTTCACTGTGTCCCATAGGTTTTGGGTTGTTGTGCTTTCATTGTCATTCATTTCCAGGATGTTTTAATTTCTTCTTTGATCTCTTTGGTAACCTACTCATTGTTTAATAGCATGCTATTCTGCCTCCAAGTGTTTGAACTTTTTTGATGTTTTTATTATAGTTGATTTCTAATATTATGCCATTGTGGTCTGAGGAGATGAATGATATAATTTTCATCTTCTTGAGTTTGGAGAGACTTTTCCTGTGACCCAATATATGGTCTATCTTTGAAAATGTTCCATGTGCACTTGAGAAGAATGTATATTCTGTAGCTTTGGGGTGAAATGTTCTGAAGATGTAATTAAGTCCATCTTTTCTAGTGAGTCATTTAGGATTGCTGTTTCATTGCTGATTTTTTGTCTAGAGAATTTATCCAGTGATGTCAATGGAGTATTAAAGTCCCCTACTATGATCATATTGGTGTTAATATCGCCCTTGATATCTTCCAGAAATTTTTTTATGTATTTGGGTGCTCCAGCGTTGGGTGCATATATGTTTACCAGAGTTATATCCTCTTGTTATATTGATCCCTTTAACATTATGAAGTGGCCTTCCTTATCTACTGTTGTGGCCTTCACTTTGAGACTTATTTTGTCAGATATAAGTATTGCTACCCCAGGTTTCTTTTCATTTCCTTTTGCCTAAAATATATTTTTCCATCCCTCCACTTTCAGTCTGTGTGAGTATCTTGTTCTGAGATGGGTCTTTTATAGATAGCATATATATGGGTCATGTTTTCTTATCCATTCAGCCACTTGATTTCTTTTGATTGAGGCATTTATTCCACTTACATTTAAAGTTATAGCATTGAACAGACTGTCAAACTACAGCTGGAAGTCTCGGGAAGGTTGGGTGGGGGAGTTAAGAGATCAACTGAAGGACTTGTATGCATGCATATAAGCATAATCAATGGACACAAGGCACTGAGGGGTAGGGAAGGAGGGGGGAAGGTCAAGGGCAAAAATTGGAGACTTATTTAACACTCTTTGTAATACTTTAAGCAATAAAACAAAATTAAAAAAATAAAGTTATTATTGATAGGTAGTTGTTTGTAGCCATTTATATTTTTTGGTGCCTATGTTCCTTCTCCCCCACCCTCCTCCTTTATTTTCTTCTTACAGTAGTCCCTTCAGCATTGCTTGCATTGCTTGCATGCTAGTGATAAACTCCCTTAGCTCTTTTTTTGTCCATGAAGCTCCTGATTGCTCTTTCAATTTTGAATGATAACCTTGCTGGATAGAGTATTCTTGCGTTCAGTCCCTTGCTTTGCATTACTTTGTATACTTCATTCTATTCCATCTGGGCTGATGTGTTTCTCTTGAAAAATTATTTGATTTCTCTTAAAAAATTATTTGATAATCTAATGGGAGATCTTTTGTAAATTACTCTCTGTCTTTCTCTTACAACATTTAAGATTTTCCCTTTGTTTTTAATATTTGCCATTGTGATTATGACATGTCTTGGGATGGGTCTTTTAAGGTTCATCTTGTTTGGTACTCTCTGTGCTTGGGTGACTTTTTTCTTCCCCATATCAGAGGAATTTTCTGTCATTGTTTCTTCAAATAGGTTCTCTATTTCTTGCTGCTCTTTTTGTCCTTCTGGCACCCCTATTATATGTATGTTACTTCATTTCAGGTTGTCCCAAAGCTCCCTTAGGATAGCCTCCTGCTTTCTATTTTTTTCTCCAGTTGCTGTTCAGATTGGGCTTGTTTCTCTGCCCAATTTTCTAGCTCACTAATTCTTAGTTTACTGTTGAAGCCTTCCATCATGTTCCTTATTGTAGCTATATCACTTTTGATTTCTTCTTGGTTCTTACATAGCTTGTTGATTTTCTTATCCATCTGGTTTATGAGCTGTATGACATTTTCAGATATATTGCATGCATCCATTTCATTTAGTCCCCTTTTTGGGGGAAGGGGTGATTCCTCCTTTTCTTTGGGGGTTGCTTTTTTGTCTCCCCATTTCTGCTGTTGCTGAACAGTCCAGGCACTCAGTTGCACAGGGCCTGAGCTGCAGCAGCAGACTCCGTGGGAGCATTGCACACACTGACAGTCAGGTGGCTGGCTAGGTGCTCGGGAGATGCCATAGCTGTGGTCAGAGTGTTGTCTGTGTGCAGACAGTCTAGGTTTTGGCTCAGCTGTCCAGGAGATGTGGCCACTGTGGTCCGTGTGTGCCGACAGTCAGGGACCGGCTTGGGGTATGTGGGACCTATGCCACCAAGGTGGATAGGCAGGAGGGGAACACACTCTGAGACTCACATTAGCCTGGGAAAAGTATGGGTGGAGTCAGTGCCCCTGAGTCTGCAGCTGTGGTAGCAGGTCTTTGTCCAAATTGGCTGTAAGGTCTCGGTTTTTATCTGAGACCTGGATGGGTGGTGGTGAGGCTGGGGTCCTAGTCATAGCAGTTTTGCCTTTCAAGATGGCATAGTTTCTGTGCCAGCACTGACCACTCAGGAGTGCCTGCAGTGGTAGCAGGGGCTCCCTGACAAGAGAGCCCAGTCTGTCAGCCCCTGAGAGTCTTGATGATCTTACTGTCCCTTGATCACACACACACACACACACACACACACACACACACACCCCACATGTCCACACACTCCCCTTTCACTCCCTCACTCTCTTGCACTCTCTTCCTCACTGCCATCCTGCCGGCAACCATCTTCTGAGACATTTTTTCCTATTCTTTCACACAGCCCTTGAATGTTAGGCAAATTGGAAATGGAGAAATATATGATTAGTAATTTAGAATATTTGGTAAGACTTCTTAAAACAGAGATTATTATTTACTCATTATTTGTAAGGTACTTATTATTTGTAGAGAATTATAACATGTAGATATGATTTTTGTTATCAAAAAACTTACAAACGAGCAGGACAGATGGGTTCCATTTCCACGTAGGTATAGTTAAGTTTGGTATGTGCAAAGCACCATATCAGGTATAGTCTGAGTGATGTGGCCATTTGTGGAGAGATAATTCACCTCTGGCTGTGTTGACCCGGAAATTTCATAGAGGAGGGGGCATTTGAACTGGACATTGGAGGATGGATAGGTTTGAATAGATGAAGGAAGCCAGTCCAGACAAAGGTGACAGCATTAGTAAAGCATAAGATGAAAAAGAGTGAGAGGTATGTTTGGGAAATGGCTAGTAGCTAAAGTCAGTTATACTGTAATGTTTACATAAGAACAGTGTGGAGGATGAAATTAGCCAGACGTGGGAAGCCTTGACTTTCACATTTAAGAATCTATTTTTAATTTAGTCATCATCACCTGGTTTTCCAACTGGTTTGGATCATGACAAAAATGGCCTTTAAAAAGGACAAGTCTGTTCTTACCATTTGCAGCAGCATGGATGGAACTGGAGAGCATTATGCTAAGTGAAATAAGCCAGTCAGTGAAAGAAAAATACCACATGCTCTCACTTATTTATGGATAATAAAGACCATTATATATTGATGAACATAAACAGATGCAGAGGCAGAACAGCATTGAACAGACTGTCAAACTACAGCTGGAAGGCTCAGGAGGGTTGGGGGTGAGTTAAGAGATCAACTGAAGGACTTGTATGCATGCATATGGGCATAATCAATGGACACAAGACACTGGGGGGTAGGGGAGGAGAGGGAAGGTCAAGGGGAAAAATGGAGACTTATTTAAGACTCTTTGTAATACTTTAAGCAATAAAACAAAATTAAAAAAAAAAGAGTAAAAGGGGAAAAGAGATGATGGCTGTCTTCAGAAACCCTCACTTCACGACTGGACAAGAAGAATGAGGGTACAAAAGAAAATTGGTGCCAGGCCAGTGTGACATCACCCTATGCACCAACGGGTTCAATTCCCAGGGCATATGCCCAGGTTCCAGGCTCCATCCCCAGGAAGGTGTGTGCAGAAGGCAACTAGTTGATGTTTCTCTCTCATCAATGTTTCGATATCTCCCTACTCCCTTCCTCTCTCTCTAAAAATCAATAAAAACATATTTTTAAAAACATAAAATAAGTGAGAGTAGGCAGATTCCAAAAGAAATAATAGAAAAATAAGAAGAGTGTGATGCCATGGAATCCAATGGAAGATATTGTTTCAAGAAAGAAAAGTTGACTTACAGTATCAAATGTATGTGAGAGGAGAAAGAAGGAAAAGAAGAAAAGTCCATGTTATTAAGAGACTCAGAGGCCATCAGTGACCTTTGAGGAGGGCTGTCTGGTTGAGTGATGAAGGTGGAAGCCAGAGTGAAGCGGCCAGGATTGAGTGGCAGTGAGGCTCTGGAGACAACTCTTCTGGGAGTCTTGGTGGTGAAGGGCAGCAGAGGTTGTGGAGGCATGTGTATGACTCAAGACTGATGCATTTCCCCTGTACCCTCTCCTACCTACCTCTATGCCCCCTTTCCCTCTCATAACCACCCTACTGTTGTCTGTGTCTATGAGTATTTTGTGGTATTTTTTTTTGTGGTTTAATTTTTGCTTATTCTCTTCAGCTTTTTCACCCAGTTCCCCAATCCCCACAACAGCTGTCATGTTCTCTGTGTCTATTTTGCTTGTTAGTTTATTTTGTTCAATAGATTCCACATATAAGTGAACTAACATGGCATTTATCTTTCTTGAATCTACGTGGTGAACACACAATGCAATATACTGATGATGTATTATGGAATTGCACACTTGAACCCTTATAATTTTATTAAACAACTAGGGGCCTGGTGCATAAAAATTTGTGCACTCGGGGTGGAGAGAGTCCCTCAGCCCAGCCTGTGCCCTTTCACAGTCTGGGACCCCTCAGTGGATATCCTATGATGGTCCCAGTCTGCCAGGCACCTTCTGTGTGTGTGGCCACTGGGGACCTGCCCCCAGCCGCATCTGAGGCTCGGAGCAATCCTCCTGTGTGTGTCTACCTGCTGGGGGCCTGCCCCCAGGCACACCGTGGAGGCTTGGAGCAGGCACCCCCTCTATGTTGATCTCTCAGACTCTTGCCCTCCCCTGCATGATGTTCTCTTTTTTGAGCTGTGGCCAGGGTTGGGTGCTGCCTGCCTCCCAAGCTTGCCTACTGCCCATCTTCCTCCAGCCACCAGAAAGCAGGGAAAACCTCGCCTCGTGGTCAGGGCAGCCTTTTCCTGCTCCCTGATCCCCGGAAGGGGTCTGGGGAGCCACCAAGCAGGACCCCAGCCCCCAAGAGCTTGCTTTCCCGCTTCCCGGTGCCGCCAAAGGGTCTGGGGAGCTGCCAAGCAGGCCCCTGGTCCCTGCAGCCTTGCTTTCCCACTCCCCAGTGTCCTGCAAAGGGCCTGGGCAGCTGCCAAGCAGGCCGAGACCGCCCTGCTGCCTCTTTCCCACTCCCCAGCCCACCACCTTGCTTTCCCACTTCCTGGTGCCCTGCAAGGGGCCTGGGAAGCCCACCAAGCAGACTGCCGACCCCCTGCCACCTCTTTCTCGCTCCCCGATGCCCTGCAAAGGGCCTGGGAAACCCACCAAGCAGGCCGTCGACCCCCTGCCGCCTCTTTTCCACTCCCCGATGCCCCACAAAGGGCCTGGGAAGCCCACCAAGCAGGCTGCCGACCCCCTGCCGCCTCTTTCCCACTCCCCGATGCCCCTCCAAGGGCCTGGGAAGCCCACCAAGCAGGCCGCTGACCCCTTGCCACCTCTTACCCGCTTCCTGGTGCCCTCCAACCCTGCTGCCTCTTTCCCACTCACAGGTCCTGGGTCCAGCGCTGTCCTGCCCTGCAGCTTCTCTGTGCACTCGGGAGGTCCCTCAGCCCGGCCTGTGCCCTCTCACAGTCTGGGACCCCTCGGGGGATGTCCACCTGCTGGCATGCCTGACCAGGCTGGGTGAGGGGCTTTAAAGCTGCCCACAGCTCCCATTGCCCAATGTCCCAGCAAGGCCGGCTGGACGCAGGTTTCTGAAGTTTATCTCCTATAATTGATGCTGTTCCTTTAAGGCGAGGCCTTTTACTAGGGAAGCCTCCTCTGCCTCACCTCGTGGCTTCTATAATGAAATAATTGTTACACTTAATTGTTGCAAATGTGTGTTTTTTTTCAGGCCAAAGGCTAAGGAGCCAGCGAGCAGGTAGTTTCGCTTTCGCTCCTGCTGCAACGGATGCTGCCTAAACGTTTCCTCAGGTCTGTGAGTGGTGGTCGCCATGTTGGCTGGGCTAATTTGCATACAGTCGCTCTGATTGGCTGTGGGCGTCCCGGAGAAATGGTTAATTTTACTATTCCGCTTTTATTAGTTTAGATGCTACCCCAATACCTTCAATTATCCCGACTAATAAAAGCATAATATTAAAATTAACCGTTTCTTCGGGATGGCCTAAGCCATGCCCACCAGCCAATCAGAATGACTGTATGCAAATTAGCCTAGCCAAGATGGTGGAGGCTGCAGTCCCGGTGTGCGGCTTCTCTGGGCTGCAGCCTCCGCCATCTTGAGAGCCTCCATCCAGGGAAGGCATCCGGTGCCCTGAGCTGGCCCATGCCTTCCCCACCCCCAAGGCTCCCTCCTGGGAGGCCGTGGGGTGGCCACCTGCCACCCTATTGCTTCCCAGGCAGAAGCCTGGGGAGTGGCGGGACCAGCTGGCCGGCCCCCCGAGGCTCCCTCCTGGGAGGCCGTGGGGTGACCACCTGCCACCCAATCGCTTCCCAGGCAGATGGCCCGGAGGATCAGTGGGAGCTGTGGCCAGCCTGAAAACTGCCCTCAGCCCCTCACCCAGGCTTGCCACACCCCCTGGGGTGAGAGTCCCCACTTGGGAGCTTGGCCAGCCTGCAAACAGACATTGGCCCCTCACCCAGGCTGGCCAGGCACACCAGCAGGTGGACATCCCCAGAGGGGTCCCAGACTGCCAGAGGGCACAGACCGGGCTGAGGGACCTCCCGCCAGGGCACAAATTTTTGTGTACCGGGCCCCTAGTATTAACATAAAAAGGAGAAAATTAAAAAAATAAATAAAAAGGACAAGTCTGTACTTGCTCTTTATCCCAAGTCTGGCTTGGTCATGAAGAGAGTGAAAAGTAGTTTGTAAAAAATATTGAATTACTCATTGATTTACTCTAAAAAAAAGGTACATTAAGTTTGATTAAACATTTAACTCTGAAATGGTATCCTTTTCACTCACAGCATTTTGTGTGCTTTCTGGAGGGAAGGGTGGAAATGTTTCAAAATATGGGATAAACCCAATGTCTATCACTGATTGTGTGGCTGGAAGAGCAAGGGGGATGAGTATTGCCTTAGAATATGTTTTCGTCTAAAGATCTGAGAGATTTATTTCAGAGCATTCCAACTGATCCTTAGATTTAGAGAAATGATCAGTAGTTCAAAATCTAAGAGAGTGGATAAGGAAGCAGAACACAAGCTCACTAATCTCCAAATAACTGAATGAAATGAAACTTTAAAAAATGTTTCCTATGATGTTAAAACCTTTTTAAAAAACCAGTCATTTAACTGTGGTTCTGAAATTGAACACGAAGAAGTGGGAAAATTCCATTGGTTCTTCTTGTATGAAGGAGGATATTAATGACAAAATCTTTGTGTGTGTGTGTGTGTGTGTGTGTGTATAGGGAACTATACTAGAGTGTACCAGATCTCATTCTTTTCTAGAGAATTTGAAATGATAGGGTCATGGATTGCCTGTTTTATTCATTCATCTGTCAGGTAATAATCACTAGTGTGATTTCAGAATTTCTCTCCTTCAGAATATGTTTATATAATAACTTGCTTGGTTACTGGATGTCTTATAATTTTCACATAGATTCTTTTTGCTGAGGGAGTAAGTGCTAGCACACACCTCCTATTCATGGCATTTAATGTACACTTTAAATATATTTTGATTAAAGAATAAAGAGGGTCAGAAGCCTCTTGTGGGGAAAATATTTATTGACTATAACTATTAAAAGCCTAACAGCTCACTGAGCTCTTTCCATCCTAAGCATTGTTTCCTTTACTTTCCACCCCAAACTATAAAAGATAGATCAGACCCTTTCTTTGCTGAGGAAATTGAAGCTCACCCTGTGGCAGTGATTTTCCCAAGAACATGCAACAGTGAGTCAGGGCACCAGAATTAAAACCAGGCATATCTGAGATCAGCTTCTTTTCCCCTCACCATGGTGTCTTTTGAGGCTTTAAAATCTATGAAAACTCTATATTTTCTGACTACAGATAATCTGCTAAGAATCTTAGAAATGAGTTGACAGGCTGCCCTTTAGTTCCCAAACCCAGTGATTCAGTTTTATTCCATCTTTCTTTCTTTATCATTTATGCCTCACTGGCTTGTCCATGGCCATTTCCCCCTCAGTGGTTCCAAATGTAGAAAAATAGGGAATAATGAAGATCACCACAGGCCAGGAGTATATTTACATGTGTGCCCTTGTGTAGACTGGAAGTTTCATAGCAACAGAAAAGTGTTTTAGGAAAATCTTCTGACCACAGTGCCAATTCTTATACAATTGTGAGTTTCTCAGAAAGGAAGTACTTTTTTTTTCTTCAATTCTCACTCAAAGACGTGCTTAGAGAGAAGAAAGAGGAGAGACGGAGAGAGAACATTGATCAATTGCCTTCTGTAAGTGTCCTAACCAGGGACTGAACCCTCAACCCAGGTATATTCCCTGACCAGGAATCAGACCGGCAACCTTTTGGTGAATGGAATGATGATGCTCCAACCAAATGAGCTACTCTAGTTGGGGCAAAAAAGAAGTATCATTTGATGACAAAAAAATCACCTCATAATATTTAGTTTCCTTACCCACTGTGGGTATTATGTTTGGCTTTAGCTAAAGGCAGACCTTTTGCCCTAGCCAGTTTGACTCACTGGGTAGAGCGTTGGCCTGGGGACTGAAGGGTACCAGGTTCGATTCCGGTCAAGGGCATGTACCTTGGTTGCAGGCACATCCCCAGTAGGGGGTGTGCAGTAGGCCGCTGATTGATGTTTCTCTCTCATTGATGTTTCTAACTCTATTCCTCTCCCTTCCTCTCTGTAAAAAATCAATGAAATATATATTTAAAGGCAGACCTTTTGTGGGTAACTGTAACTATGCATGTGTCAATGCTGACTTTATGGTGTGTCTGACATTGACAGAAGCATGATAACAAAGAATGGAAGATGGAGGTGAGGCTACTGCCTTGCCTCTTACCTTACTATCATAATCAGATTGTCAGAGTTGTTCATATATACTGCCTGCACTTTCTGATTCAGTTATCCCAACCACTCCATTGAAACTGCTCTTACAAAGTTGTCTTGTTTATAAGTCCAATGTATAATTCTTAGTGATTATCTAACTTGATTTTTTATGAGCTTTTCACATATTCCCCACTCATTGTTTTTCTAGAAAAAACTCTTTCTTGTTTTCCCTTTCCTGTTGCTGTTCTCTATTTTTGTCTTCTGACTTCTCTGAACACTTCTCTGTCCTCTTGGGGGGTTTCTTCACTACTCAGTCTTCATGTGAAGATTCTCAGGCTTCATCCCTTGATTATTTCCACAGATGATTTCACCTGTTCCTGAGGCTTCAGACTTTCCTGCCAAAGTCCCCTAAAGTTAAACTTTTAGCTTAAACTTCTTTCCACGTCCGCTCTAAATGATATTCTTTCTCGGATATATTATAGGCACCTCAAAATGAATGTATTCAAAATAGAACTCATAGTCTTCTATCTCCAACTTGCTTTTTAGTACATATTCAGCTCATCAAATGGCCCTACTGTTTTCTTGGTTGCTCATGCCAACCTAGGTGACATCCTTTTCCCTCACTACTCACATCCACCTGAGTCATTGGTATCACATCCTATTGAATCTACATCCCAGATATTAAATGATAGTAGCTAAACTAAAAAGAGATAAATACAAATTACTTTAAAGAGAATAATACAGATGTTCTGCCGTGGTTGTGGGTGTTCACCCCAGCTGCTGTGGAAACTGAGTCAAACCTTGAAATTGACTCCGGGTCCTTGAGTTCTTTCTGTGTGACCCTCCTCTTTCCTGGGGGCCTCATGACCAAGGGGATGCACTGACACTTTTGTGTACCTGTGGAGCAGCAGGAGTAAAAGGATTGTTAGGAAATGCTGGATCTTGGGGCTCCACCTTGGCCTGCATTTACCTGTTGCAATAGTTTTATTTCCTTATCTCCTTGAGCTTTCTCGCAGTCAGCATGGCTGCCATTCAGGTTCCTTGAGCCCTTTTCACATAGAAGGTGGTCTTTCTTCCATAGCAGGAAGCACTTCTCTCCAATTTCTTGCCCATGTCTTCAGTCCTCTTCCTGTAGAAGTTGCAAATCTGATGTGTGGAGTTCATGTTTCTACACAAGTTGAGAAGTACCCCCCCCCCCATTTCTAAGCTGGTTATTTATTTCCTCCTCAAACAGGTTTTTCTGATGTTGTTCAGGCAGAATTTGAAGTTTTAGTTTCAGCTGCTGAATCTCTTTCTAGGTGTGAATTTTCAGAAGTGGACCATATCCTGAAGTGACGACCTGTTCAGGTATATATTCAATGCCAACAAGCACAAGGTCTATAATGTGGGAGGACTGGCCTCTACCCCAGATGTCCTGACAGAGTCATTGGCTTGTATCATTGTCCCAATATTCTCACTACATTTTCCATAGACTTCATCATAGCAGAACACCTTTTCCTGGCATTTTCACACTTCTTAGAGTGTGCCATCTCTTCACTATCAAAGACACTGTCACAGTAGCACACACCGGGATCACCCAGGGGAACACAGGGAGACCTGGGATGTGTTTCAAGCTTTCAGAAGTCACCGGCAAAGCACCGCACAGTGCTCCAGGATTAGTTGGAAGGTGGATGCAGTGGAGGGCAGCAGGCCCTTCATACCTGGTTGGGTTCACAGCTCTGCCTCTTGCATGTCAGTATCCCATGGACCACAACTAAACACTTAGAAACCTACAACAGGTACCTAGCAACCAGGAAAGATCAGTTGGGCTGGGGGAGGGGGTACCAGCAGGTTATAAAAAGTTTTCCCTAACTTCGCTCTGAAATATGAAAGTAATCTCATGTATACAGGCACTGGGGCAGGTGGAGAGGGCCGATTGCACTCTAGAGTACAGAGAGTTCATATATATGCCTTTGCCTCCCCCATAAAGTGTCCCTTATTATTAACAGCTTTCATTAGTGTGGTGCATTTGTTACAACTGATCACCATTTCATCATTATCAACTAAAGTCCATACTTTACATTAGGGTTCACTCTTTTTGTTGTGTAGTTCTACGAGCTTTGACAAATGCATGATGTCATGTATACACATTACAGTATCATATAGAATAGTGTCACAGCCCAAAAAATCCTTCGTGCTTCACTTATTCATCCCTCCTTATTTTCTCTTGAACATCTGGAAAACACAGATGACTTTTTTTGTTCTGAAGGCTATTTTGTCTGAAATTGATATAATTACTCTCACAATCTTTCTACTAGTGTTAGCATGGCATATATTTTTCCATCTCTTTAGTTTTCAAAAAGTTATGCCTTTAAAATAAGTTTTTTTTAAAATTTTTTATTTAATTACATAAAGTATTACAAAGATTAGTACAAATATCTCTTTTTTCCCCTGCCCTTCCCCCAGTCTCCCCTTCCCCCCAGTGGTCTGTGTCCTTTGGTTATGCTTAAATGCATGCATAACAGTCCTTCGGTTGATCTATTACCCCCCCCCCCCCAAAATATACTCTTGGGTATTGTTTTTGCTTCTTTATGGCAGTCTTTGTTCTTTAGTTTTTGCAGTTAGACCTTTGACACTTAACGTTATCTAATCTAATAAGAGAGTAATATGCAAATTGACCCTCACTCCATTACACCCACAAGCCACACCCACCAACCATTCAGGAGCAAATATGCAAATTAACCCAACAAAGGTGGCGGAAGCCAGAGCCGGATACTTGCATTGCAGCCACAGCTAACATGCAAGCATTCTGGCTCTGGCCACTCCAGGCCTGTTGGAGACTCAGAAGGTGGGTGAGACAAAGAAGACCGTCTCTAGTGTCTGAGGCTAGCTTCTGCTGGGAGTTGAAGAAACCGCCTGTCCGTTGATTGCAGGCGCAGGGAGAAACCGCCTCCGTGTTATAGCAGGCCACAGCGGAGAAGCTGCCTGCCAGTGATCCTTTGGGCCTGTGATCAGGGACAGGCGGCTTCTTCCCAGAGCCTACAATCATGGACAGGTAGCTTTTCCCCCGTGCCTGCACTCATGGACAGGATTGGGCCTAAGCCAGAAGATGGACATCCCCCCAAGGGGTCCCAGACTACGAGGGGGCACAGGCCAGGCTGAGGGACCCGCCCCAAGTGCACAAATTTTTGTGCACTGGGCCCCTAGTTCTTTATATATTTGGATAATATCTGTCTTATTTGTTATTGTTCTCTGTTCATTGTCTGTTGTACTTTTTTTGTCTTCATCTCTCTTTAGTGTTCATTGGCTTTAGTTGAGCATCTTATATGATTCCATTTTGCCTCCTTTCATAAAATATCAACTCTACTTCTTAAAATTTTTGAGTAGTTACTGTTGGGTTTGCAATATACATTTACAACTAATTCAGGTCTACTTTCAAATAACATTATACCATTTGACCAGTTGTAAAATACATTATAACTGAGTATTCCCAATTCATCCTTTGCATCTCTTAGAGCACTGTTTTAATTTATATCACATATCCATAAGCTATAATCACACAATACATTGTTGCTATTATTATTTTAAACAAACTTTTATCTGTTGGATCAATTAAAGATAAGTAAAATGAAATATTTTATTTTACCTTTATTTATCCCTTCTCTAATGCTCTTTCTTTTTCATGTGATTCTACCTGTATTATTTTTCTTCCATCTAAATAAATCTTTTAAAATTCTTGCAAGACAGGTCTACTGATGTGTAATTTTCTTAAATTTTGTTTGTCTGGGAAAGTATTTGTTTTCCCATCGTTTTTTTATTGCAAAAAGTATTACAAAGATTAATACATATATCTCTTTTTCCCCCCTGCCCTTCCCAACCTCCCCTACCACTCCATGTTTTGTGTCCATTGGTTATGTTTAAATGCATGCATAAAAGTCCCATGTCTGTTCTGTTACCCCGCCCCCGCCCCAACGTCTCTGTCCTTGTTGCTGTAATTTGACAGTCTGTTTGATGTTGCTCTGCCTCTGTATCTATTTTTGTTCACCAGTTTATAATGGTTATTATTATCCATAGATGAGTGAGGACATGTGGTATTTTTCTTTCATTGACTGGCTTATTTCACTAATTAGTCCAGACATCCTTCCAGATGACCTTCCAGACAAAGCTGGGGCTGCGAGGGAAGCCCAGGTCCCAGGAGCCAGAGGGAAGTCAGTGCTGGCAACCAGGAAAGGAAGGCCTACTCTTGTACAGATTTCATGCAACAGGACTCTAGTTCAACAATAAAGGTAAATTTTAAAAATAAAATAAAATAAAAATCATGTGGTATTTTTCTTTCATTGACTGGCTTATTTCACTTGGCATAATGCTCTCCAGTTCCATCCATGTTGCTGCAAATAAGAACTCCTTCCTTTTTACAGCAGCATAGTATTCCATTGTGTAGATGTACCAGGGTTTTCTAATCCATTCATCTGTTGATGGGCACCTAGGCTGTTTCCAAATCTTAGCTATGGTAAATTGTGCTGCTATGAACATAGGGGTACATATGTCCTCTCTGATTGGTGTTTCTGGTTTCTTGGGATATATTCCCAGAAGTGGGATGACTGGGTCAAAAGGGAGTTCCATTTTTTAATTTTTTGAGGAAACACCATACTGTCTTCCATAGTGGCTACACCAGTCTGCATTCCCACCAGCAGTGCAGGAGAGTTCCTTTTTCTCTACATCCTCTCCAGCACTTGTCGTTTGTTGATTTGTTGATGATAGCCATTCTTACAGGTGTGAGATGGTACCTCATTGTTGTTTTGATTTGCATCTCTTGAATGATTAGTGACTTTGAGCATGTTTTCATATGTGTCTTGGCTTTCTGAATGTCCTCTTTTGAAAAAGTGTCTATTTAGGTCCTTTGTCCATTTTTTGATTGGATTGTTTATCTTCTTTTTGTTAATTTGTATGAGTTCCTTATAAATGTTAGAGATTAAACCTTTATCAGTGATATCATTGGCAAATATGTTCTTCCATTCAGTCAGCTTTCTTGATGTTTTGCTGATGGATTTCTTTTGCACAGGCCTGAGTTCTGTGAAGCTGGCGATTGGAAGGCCTTAGGGTCTTCTGCCCAGGCAAAAGAGTAGTATGCAAATTGACCCTCACTCCATCACAAAGATGGCAGCCTCCAGGGAGCTTTAGCGAGGCAGGAGGCTTGCGTTGCCCCGGCGATGGAGGAAACCAAGATTCCCACTTACCCTGCGAGTCCTGAACTCTGCTCAAGGCAACAAAGTTTCAATTACAGAAGTTAAATAAATCCCAGATACCTCTTCAAGCCCGATATGGCCATCAGCCTCTCACCCAGGCTGGCCAGGCACCCCAGCAGGACATCCTTCAGGGCAAACCAGAGACCCCCACCCATGCACCAGGCCTCTATTCTATACAATAAAAAGGTAATATGCAAATTTACTCTAACAGCAGAACAACTGGGAATGACTGGTCACTATGACACACACTAACCACCAGGGGGGAGACGCTTAATGCAGGAATGCTTAATGCCCTTTGGTGGTCAGTGAGCTCCCACAGGAGGAGCTCTGCTCAGCCACAAGCCAGGCTGATGGCTGCCAGTACAGCGGTGGTAGTGGGAGCCTCTCCCGCCTCCTCAGCAGTGCTAAGGATGTCTGACTGCAACTTAGGCCTGCTCCCTGCTGGCAAGTGGACATACCCCAAGGGCTCCTGGTTGTCAGGGGGATTTCTGACTGCCATATTAGGACCAATCTCCGGGGGAGCAGGCCTCAGCCAGCAGGTGGACATCCCCTGAGGGGTCCCAGACTGGGAGAGAGCATAGGCCGGGCTGAGGGACTCCCCGCTCTCCGCCGAGTGCGCAAATTTTTGGGCCTCTAGTAATATTAATAATATGATAATTAATATAATTTATGAAGTGATTCCCTGATAATTTAAGTACCCATTTGGCACCATACATAGATTATATTTCCTGTGCTGTATTTACATCTTCATGACAATTTTCTAACTGCCAATTTGTACATGTTAGTCCCTTGACCTTTTATACCTAGCTTCCCAAATGCTCCAATCCCCAATCTGGCAACCCTCAGTTTTTTCTTTGTATCTACGATTCTTTCCATTTGTTTGCTTATGTTCTTTAGATTCTACATATAAGTAAAACTACATGACATTTGTCTTTGTCTGGTTTTGGATTCTAGATAATGCTAGCTCCATTAAATGAGCTTGGGAGTCTTCCCTCCTGTTGAATTTTTGGGATAGTTTAAGAAGGACAGGTGCTACCTCTTCTCTGAATGTTTGGTAAAATTCACCTGTGAAGCTATCTAGTCCAGGGCTTTTGTTTGCTAGGATTTCCCCCCCAGTTATTTAATCAGATTCTTATAAGAAATTCAGAACACCAGTTTGTGAGGATAAAGCCCATTGGTGAGAGTAAACAGAGAGCAGAGGTAGCCCTGGAGCTGAGGAACAACTTTGATTTTTGGCAGAATTTGTGAGTCTACAGCTTTCTGGTCAACCTTGTGCTGTTCTGTAATCTCGTGTTTCTCTTTCTGTGTCGAAGATCTCACCTTCCTGGTGTCTGGGCTTGCGCAGCTTCTTCTTCTTGAAGTAGTGTCAGTGAGCTGTCTGGGGGTTTTCACACCACTGGTATCAATTTTGGTGGAGGTAGCAACGACAAATTTCTGGTGTGTTCTACACAGAGAAACTCGATTGAAGGACAAAGGTCCAGTCTTAAGTAGCAAGCCACTGCTCAGCTGCTTCAGGAAAACCATCCTCTTAACTCTGTGGCACCCAGTGAGGATGATCAGAGTGGTCCCAGGAGTGATGCTGGCCCTCAATCTCCTTATCCCTGCCATTACCCACCCACCCCCACCCCCA
>PVJC01003920.1:0-67028 GCA_004026665.1 Murina feae | reverse complement strand
CGCACCCAGCCCTGGCCACGCTCAAAAAAGAGAACAACATGCTGGGGAGGGCAAGAGTCTGAGAGATCAACATAGAGGGGGTGCCTGCTCCAAGCCTTGACGGTGTGCCTGGGGGCAGGTCCCCAGCAGGTAGACACACACAGGAGGACTGCTCCGAGCCTCAGATGCGGCTGGGGACAGGTCCCCAGTGGTGACACACACACACACAAAAGGCGCCTGGCAGACTGGGGCCATCAAAAGACATCCACTGAGGGGTCGCAGACTGTGAGAGGGCACAGGCCGGGCTGAGGGACTCCCTCCACCCCGAGTGCACAAATTTTTGTGCACCGGGCCCCTAGTATATACAGAAAGATGAATAGGATTCTGTATTTGCTTACCGGTGGGATTATTATTATGTTGTTGTTGTATACAGGATGAAATGGGAGCCCGGTACGGAATGAGATGCCTTTGTTTCTGGCTTGTGCCCTTTCTGAACACATTATCAAAATTGATGCCTTTTCAATAACTTTGTAAGGCAATGAGTCTACTAGTAAATGGCAGCTGCTAAGATCATGATGAAATGATGCTAGAGAAATAAGTGCAAAAACAAGGGTCAGTCTTTCAATATGCAATTAAAACATTGGCAATCAGGTGGCAGAGAGGCAGAAGAGGCCGTCAAAGGTTGGCATTTCCTCCATCCGCCAAGAGTACAGGCCCAGCCCTCCTGGACGTGGTTGGCACCCACTTATGCGGTGCACCCTGGTGCAACATGGCAGACATCCCACTGGGCTACACACTTCTAGATATAATTTCAATAAACATAAATACCTATAAATATATTTGGCTTAATTGAGGAAAAATACACAGTGTAATATGTGTTGTAAATCTACGCCTGGTTCTCGTTTTTCCAAGCCAGTCTATTATGAGAATTGTTATGCCATGACTAGTTTTCCTCTAGATATTCCCGAACCTCTATGCCATCAGTAATTTGTCATATAAACACTCATCTTCCATATTGATATCCCAGCTATGTCTGATAGTTGGTGTCTATGTGTTTTACTAGTCAGATATGGGGTTCAAGGTGTATATTTTTTAAAAGCTAGATTTGAAACTCTCTAAAGCAGAACTACTCTCTATAGAAGATATTCACTATCCTGAAGTTTGGACTGCTTCTAGAATATACTATAGTCTGTATATGCAGACTATGTTGTACTGGCAAAGTCTGACTGAATTGAGCATCAAACTGCATTATCTAATAACTGGTAAGATGTAGGATGTTTGTCAGTCAAAATACAAGAAATTAGAGAGGCTACCTAGGCAATTAATTCAAAACAAAGACATGATTGCATTCCTCCAGAAAGAACCACATCTGGACTTAGGAACACAAGTCCTCCTACAACCCAAAGAGGGAGTTCATCTCCATTATAAGTATGGGAAACTGTTTATTTTCCAAAGTAAAATGAAAAGCTGACAAAAGGCAATTAACTTTACAAATAAGCAGGAAAAATTGTGGCATTTCATGGAATGCAAGTTGTGAACCTTTGAGTGACATAAAATTCTCTTAAAAAACATTCTGTGCCATTAATTGAATAAGCTCAAAGGGAGGGAATGACTACCCAGCACACTCTAGAAGAATATTTCAAGTTAGGAGGTGAACAGATAATGTCAGTGTGTGTTTCACTATGGGTTTTTTTTAATTCTTTCTTTCTTTTTTAAAAAGTATATTTTACAAAGGACACAGACCACTGGGGGGAAGGGGAGGCTGGGGGAAGGGCAGGGGGAAAAAAAGAGATATTTGTACTAATCTTTGTAATAGTTTATGTAATTAAATAAAAAAAAATTTTTTTAAGTATATTTTATTTATTTTTTACAGAGACGAAGGGAGAGGGATAGAGAGTTAGAAACATCGATGAGAGAGAAACATCTATCAGCCACCTCCTACACGCCCTGTACTGGGGATGTGCCCACAACCAAGGTACATGCCCTTGACCGGAATCGAACCTGGGACCCTTGAGTCTGCAGGCCGACACTCTATCCACTGAACCAAACCAGTTAGGGCTCACTATAGATTTTTTAAAGGAAAAATACCTTCTGAAACACTGTGTGATCATAAATAGAATATATAAATTGTTCTGTTTTAAGATTAATTTTCATGAATCAGCCATCGTTGGTTGCTCTTTTCCATCTCCAGTCTTTCTTGAGTTAATTAGTAGCTATAGTCCCAGTTACAGTTCCTTTAAAATGTGTTCAATAACTGCCTTGTTATTGCTTCTATTTAGTGCTTGGAGCTGGAATATGCCTTACAATTCGCCAGCCTAATCATCCCCATTTAATAGTGGAAGAAACTAGGGACCACAGAAGTGATATGAATTGCTACAGCTCTGAACAAGCAAACAAAAAGACTTTCACCCTGCTGCTGCTTCAGAACACTGAAGCACTTAATGTAGAGTGCATGTATTTGTTCATCAGAAAAGCTTTAATGTGTTCCATTTACTGAAGTTAAGTAAATCACAAAGCCTTAACGAGGTCTGCCCTGCCACAGGAGGAACTTGATGACATGGACGGTGGGCTCATTAACCTTCGTAGGGTTTGAGCAGTACTTAATTCTAATTGCCTTCATTTTCACTTGGCCATTATTTAATTTATTGGGATTGACCAGTGTAATATATGGTTTCCAGGTTATCAACACAATTTGGCGCCTTTCTGCAAGACAGATATTTTCCTTTTGCCTTAGACAATAATAGACAGGAATGCAAACACTGCTTTAAAGACAGAGTGTGCTATTTACATATTTTAAAAGTATTAGGATCAAGGGTAATGAGAATTTAATCCATATGGCATGCAGAAGATAAATAGGAATATTAATACTATATCAAATACTAATTAAAAGAAACACATGGATCTAATTTTAAGAATGTAACACAGGGATGAAGTGCTGTTTGTAAAGTTAAGACCTGATTCTCTTGTAAACAGGAAGTTATAGTGAGTTGTTTGTCCCCCCTCAGGGTGAATTACTAGCTGGTTAATACATACACCTTTCATAGAACCATAAGAATTTGTGAGACAATGATTGTGATTTAACAGTTTACAAAGCGCTTTCATCTTATTTTTTATAATCAAAGCAAACTGTTTAGTTCCTTAAACTCTTACCCCCATTTCATTAAAAGAGAAAACATGTTCGAGGCAAATGAACCTGGAGCTAATATCAACCTCAATCCTCAATTTAACCTCCTCCTTTCCCTTCCTCTCCCTCTTTTTTACACAGAGAAAAGCAGTCTCATTCACTGATTAATGGGGGTGTGAATTGGTATACTTTGAGAGCATCTATAACTGTTTATACACTTTACCTTAGTCCTCTTACTTCTAGGAATCTAATTTTAGGAAATAATCTGAGATATGGTCAAATATTTATACCTAAGGATGTTTGTAGCAATTATAAGTGAAAAAATTTAATAACCCAAACGCAAGCATATTTAAATTATAGTACCTCTTAAATAATGTAATATTAGGGAACTATTAAAATCATGGTACAAAAAAAGCTTACAGCTACCAACAATCATTTGTATTTAAATGTTAAGAGAAAGAGTATAAGATATATAATGTAATTTTATTTATGTATATCACATATTTATATATGTTTTACCTATAACAGGGGTCCACAAATATCATCTGTAGAGAACCAGATAGTAAATATTTTAGGCTTTACAGACTCTCAGATCTCTTGCTCAGCTCTGCTGTTGTAGGGTGAAAACATCATAGAACATAAAATAATCATAGCCATGTTCCAATAAAAGTTTACTTATAGACACCAACATTTGAATTTCATTTAATTTTCATTATTACTCTTTTGATTTTTTTCAACCATTTAAAATACAAAAAGACATTCTTAGCTCACAGGCCATAGAAAAACAGCAACAGACTACACTCGGCCTAAGAGTTGTAGTTTGCCAACCCCTGATTTACATTATAGGAAGAAATACCCTCAAATAATGTTACCTTTGAGACGTCTTTATTTTCTGCCTGAAGACTCTTACCTCTATGTTCTACATTTTCTATAATAGGCATATTATACTTTAATAATAGGAAGATAATTATTTTTAAAAAAGGATTTATCCCAAGTTTCACAAAGGATAAGTCGCAGGGGTAGATTCTGAACAGAAAACCTCTTTTTATCATGCCTATTGCCTCCTAGAATCTCATGGCAGAAAGGGTCTTCAGAGATCTATGAAGAGACCAACTCTTTACAAAAGGAAGTGAAGACTCCAAAAACTTACCAACTTGCTCAAGATATGTGGCAATCAGTGTCAGAGCCCTGAGCCCCAGACTCCCTGTCCAGTGCGCTTCCCACTTCCTTCCTAAGCACCATTAGATGCAGACAGGATGAGTGAGGACCACCTTTTTTTAAATCTCCAAATCACTTTTATCTCGAGTGTTCTCTTTCCTTTCTGGTTCAAGTCTGTAGGCTAATATGTGAAAACACCGGAGGTGTCCTAACGGACCTTCATGAGGGAGCCCGAGGCGTAGAACAAGTAGCTGGAAGAAGAAATGCGTGTACAGTCCGCTTTGTCTACTTAGGAAGTTCGGTCAGGTGGTTAATGTCAGCCCTTCTCTGTGAGAACATGCCCTGACTAGCTCCACTCCAGGGGAGCTTTTCCGTTCCCCCAGGTACCCTCCATGCCTCTAGAGCCTCCCCTTACAGCTGGCCACAGGCTTATCTAGGAAAAGGCAAAGAACCAGAGCCAAATCCTCGGCCCTGGTCCTTGGCCTCCTCTCACCATGCAGCTCTGCAGTCCTGAGCAGGTTGGAAGGAGAGTTGCTTTGTCAACAAGCTCTTTCATTTCATTTCATTTCATTCACTAACCAACATTTCCTGATCACCTGCAGTTATGTCAAGGTCACATTACAAGGCTAGCCTAGCGACAGAAGGATAGGTCCTCCGTCACAGTCCTAGTCCTCAGTGTCAATAACGTAACTCCCCTGTCCACTTCCGGGAGTCAGGTATCCAGAGTAAGTTATCTGTATGAGGTATTTTGAAAACTTGAGCATTATGCAAAAGTGAGAGGCATTATTATTGGTGTCTTTGCTCCTCACAAAAGAGTCAAAGGCAAGAGGAGAAGGAGGGCAGAGGAAGGCCCTGAGTTTTCAGATCTCAGGTTTCTACAAATAAGATCCACAGGTCCTGTCCTCCTGGTTGGCCTACCAATGACGTGCTAGCATCAGGAGCTCAAGGCAAAGCTGATGCGAGTCACCTAGTCTCCAGGCTGTGATTAATTTGAAGTTGCACATGCTCTAATGGTTCTGCTATCACATTCCAAGGATATTTTTTAAAAAACAGCCAAAACACATAATTAAAAATAAACAGCTTCCCATGTCCTTAAGATTACAAAGAACAAAACTCAGAAAAACTTTTCCTATTCAATAAATGAAGGTTTTGGTATTCTGAAGGTGCAAAGGAGAGAGGTTTTAAAGGATAATTCTAGTTTAAAAACCCAAACAAAGGTGAAGGATTTGGTCATTCTTTAATATTTACCCTATTCACCTCCTATGGGTTATAGACCTGTGAATGCTTAATGCCTGTAGATAGAACTGCTCTTAGTAGAAACCTGCATGGTCCTATATCATCAGACATATGTTTAATTACAAGATGACTTCATTGTAAGGCTTTCTCTGGCAAGTAACTGCATAGCTAATTCAAACTAGCTGAAACAATAGAGATCGATCGGCTCACTTAATTGAATGTCCTGAGGACATGAGGCATGACTTCAAGACTTCCGGCTGTTCTTCGCAATTTCCTTAACTCTGCCATCCTGCAACTCAAGGTTGGCAATTTCCTTAACTCCGCCATCCTGCAAGGTTTGCTTCACTCTCAGTTTGGTTTCTCTTAAGATGGCAAAATGGCTGCTGCGGTTGTAGACTTTACATCCAAATGAAACCCTGCTCACAAGGAAATAGAGCTTTCTTATCTCAGAATTTGATTGGACCACCCCTAACCAATCCCTGTGGCCAGGGGAATGTTTTGGGCTAATTAGCTGACGCTTGGGTTGAATGCACCAATTACTGTGTGGAAGGAAGTGGGTTTACCTGTTAGGGCCCATCCCTGGGTAAGGAGCAGAGTCCATTTGTCCCAAACACATGACAACTATGCATGGTGGAAGGGGAAGAATGGCTACTGGGAAGACAACAGTATTCACTTTATTAGTCGGGTTCAGTCAGGAGACATAAACTGCACCATTACCTTAACAGAGAGAATAACTCTTTAGTTGTTAGCTAATATTCACTGAAAAGGCAAAAGGGAACCTGGAGTACCCTGGAGATGGTCACGTCAGGAAGCAGCTACCACTCTTAGAGCCATTGCTCTTAGAGGAGCAAAGAGAAGATGTGACTGTTAAGACTTGGGCTTGGAAGAGGGGCCTCACAAGAACTGAAGACCTCTGAGCAGGGTCACTGTCCAGCTAGCACTGGTGTCTGAGGGGATGCCGTGAGGCTGGTGCGGTGACATGGGGACACTGCAAACTGGAACCAACTGCGACTGCTGGAGTCAACTGTTGCTGCCAGAGCGAACATCGATGGCGTGGTGATGCGGATAGAACAAGAAGCCAACAGAAGGAGCAAGTCTCACCTTCCCCAGCCAGCCTGCAGTCTCCATCCAGCATCCATCCAGCTAGGCAGTCATATGCCAAAGGAGAAAGTGACTCGGGAGGTCTTGTCCAACCATCACAAGGAGTGTGGAGCTGAGAATAATAATAGTATTATGGCAAGAAGGAAAGAGAAAACAAATCAATGTGCTTATATATACATACTTGTGCATTAAAAACACTAAGAAGAAAATACATACAGTAGCTACTATAATCCTTGTTACTGTCAATGAAATGGCCATGAAGCCACAGTCGAGGTGTATTCCTCACTCTGTGGTAACCCAGCCAAGACCCCAGCTCGTGAGAACCTTTCCCAGGCCTGGTCGCTGCTACCTCAGTCGTGAAAGATCCCAGTCTTCACTGGCTCTGCATGTTTCCGCTCACCAGTTCTCATTGCTGTTTACTGTGGGATATGGAAGAACTGAGAGGTACGCAGCGTCCTGGGTTCCAAAGAGTCCTCTTTGCCCCTGTTGTGTAGCCCCAAAGCCAGGATAATCAGGATCAATCCATTCAAGAGTAATTCCTTTCTTTACCTGTTGGTTCGGTGGCATAAGGGGCCTGAAATGCCAAGTGGCAGTCTCATCTCCCGATTGAATGGAACCATTGCTGCATCCCCTGGTGGATGCATCCTTCCTTAGCAAGACCTGCAAACCAGGAGAACTCAGAGTTGAGGGGACAAGAAGCAAGAATTCCATGTCAAAGTATTTTAATTATCTAGGAAGTCATTTTAAAAATCAGAATGGACCCAGTCTCTCTGGTTTATTACTCTCCTAAAAATATTTTTTTTACCTGAGATGTTAGTCTTCTTTGGAGGGGGGGGGGGGGGGGACAAAGTCTGTAACTTGTTCATGTTTGTATGCCCAGTGGGACCTTTCATAGCATCTGTAACCTAACAGGCTGCCAATAAATGCTGGTTGAAGGTATAGGGAGATAGGTAGTTAGATATGGGATAACTGGTTAGTACTAAAAGACTGAATTTTTTTCATTTTCATTTTCATATTGCTAGCTCACAAATAAAAACGAGATATCTTCAGTCTCTGGACTTAAGAATAAATTCTAGTAACCTGTGACTCAGACTCCCACTTACCAGTATTGTTTTGAAGATTACTGGTATGTGAGTTCCTCAGAGGTGCTGGGGGGTCTAGCTCCCTTTAAGGGTGTTATGGTGTGTGGGGAGAGCTAAGTATTACTCTGCACTTTAAAATGGAGCATCTTACATTTTAGAAGATTCATTTCCCTGTACGTGACTTTAAACAGGAAAACATTTCATTAGCTCCTCTCCCCAAATCCTGAGGACTTTCTGAAACGGGAACCAAAGCAGCTCCCACTGCCTGAGGCTCCTTCACCACATCAAACGCGTAATGAAAACGTTTCCTCAAACCTCAAGCATTTCCACGTATTAAATGTGAAGAGGAAAGATTTTTCTCTAACTGCAGAGTGTTCTACAACTGCAGGGTATATGAGGGTACCTGTGTGTGTGTGTGTGTGTGTGTGTGTCCTGTTGAATACTTCTGAGATAGATTTAATAATGTACCCATACCTCTCTAAACAAGACCGCATAAACAATACGTATTTGGGGTATTCTCCAGGGTTCATTAGGATGAAATAGGAAGGATGTGTGCCCACCCCAAACACAGCCAAGCTGTCAGCCCGAGAGAAAGTGGGTTCTCATGCACACAAGTCATTGTGCCGAATTAGGGTTGTAGACTTTGGGGCTGTTTGGGGGAAGGAGACAAACATGGCCAAAGGGTGGCCAAGCAGACTAATTTTAATTAGATCGATTTTACCAAAGTGCTATTTTTTAAAATATTTTTTATTGACTTTAGAGAGGAAGGGAGAGGAAGAGAGAGATAGAAACATCAATGAGGAGAGAAAATTGTTGATTGGCTGCCTTCTGTATGCCCCACACTGGGGATCAAGCCCGAAAATCAGGCATGTGCCCTGACCAGGAATCGAACCATGACCTCCTGGTTCATATGTCGACGCTCAACCACTGAGCCACACTGGCTGGGCCTAGAGCAGTATTTTAAGAGCTAGTCTGGGTGTTAGAAACAGAACAGCTGTCCTGTATTTGAGGTTTCAGCCTTTCCTGAGCTGCTATGAGATACTTTGTTTTAAATAAATAATAGCAAAGGAGGGTATTGGAAGCGTAGTGAATATTTTCTGTTGAAGGATTTCAAAAGCTTTTTAAGGTCAATACAATGAACACTCTTAATTACTGCTAAAATTTGCATTTTACATAATTTTTATTTTGTTTAAAATGTATTAAATATTCAGGCTGCTAATATATTCACTGCATTACCCACAATTTTCGCTAATTTCTCTGAACTAACTGCTAAAATATTCACATTATTCATTTGTGAAACTTGTATCTTTTATTGAAAGATTGTTTTAATTTTAACAGTTTCATCAATATTTTTATCTTTATGGCTTATACTTTTTGTGCCTTGTTTAAGAAATCTTCCCTCTCCAAGCTCATAAAAATATTAAACTTTATATCTTTTTAAAAGTCTTAATATCTTATTTTTCACATGTAGGGACTCATTCCATCTGAAGGTTGTTTTTGCACATGACATGAGAGAGGAATCTAATTTTCTTTTTTTTTTTTTTCTATATAGATAACTGATTAGTCCCACTCTCTTATTGTGGAAGCCCTTGTAGATCATTCTACTCAATTAAATAATTCAATAAACAAGAAACAACTATTATGTACTAGGCATGAAGTATTAGGCTATTGGGACATAGTTGTAAAAAAGACAGTGTTCCTGACTTCATGACATTTACAGATTAGAAAAGACATTTAAGAATTAAAAACATGAAAGGAATTATTTGAAAGGGGGAAGTTCAGGAGGCTCTGGGAGTATACAGCAAAGGAACGTGGCCTAGTCCAAGAGGTTAGAGAAGACTATCCTAGGAAAGTTATAACTAACTTAGACTTAAAGAATGAGTAAAAATTAGTCTTATAAAATATAGTATTAGGTGTGTAGTTTGCAGAGAGAATGACGCAAAGGCTGGGTGGGGGGGGCGGGGGAAGATGGGTAGGGTGGAGGGGAGAAGTGAGAAAGCAGGGAACATTCCAGGAGCTAGAAGAAGTCTGGTCCCCAGGTGCATAGTGTGCCAGAAGCTTGAAGGGGCAGGCAAGGGGCAAGTCTTTTAAGCAGGCTAAGGAATTGCAATCTTATATTATGCGCTTTCCCCACAACATCTTAACAGGTTCCTAGCTCACTTGTATATATTAATTAATGTTTGTTCAATGATTTGATACAAATGCCAATTGAATTTCCTTCTCTCTTCGCGTCTCCTCAGTAAATGGAAAACTGTAAACACTGCTTCTCAAATAACTGTAGCCAATGCTGGTTCCAGAACCCCCACATAGGCAAATATCAGGGACTACCACCTGGATGGAGAGCTACTGGAAGAATCGCTTTGAAGCTATGTTTACACTGTAGGGCCTCTGCTTCTACTAGATTGTTTATTGGGGTGGCTGTGGGAGGAGTGCTGGTGTAGACTATGGAGAGGGGCCCCAAAGCCATGGCAAACTACTATTTGACTCTGTGTTTGGCTGCAGCCTCCTCTGAAAATTCAAGTTATGCTAAACCCTTACAATTGTAGTTAAGCAACTTAACCTATATTTACAAAAACTGTTTACTTTCTATCTAAGAATGACATGGTGCTTTTAATGGTAATAGTATATGCTAATGAGCTATTCTTCCAGGCAAGGATCTTCTGTGGCAATTTTAAGAAAGCTAATAAAAATATACAGTGCAAAGGAGGGTGTATCATTATTAACAGGTAAAAATAACCCCAAAAGTCAAAGATCATCTTAATCTTATACAAAATATATATCCCAAGGTTAGATAGGCCAACAATTGTAAGGCAGCGCAGTGCGTTGATTTATAAATTATGTTCTATCTGCTTTTCAGGATGGGAAAAAAAACAAAACAACAACAAAACACAGCTCTTTGCAGGGCCAAAGGCTCTTTCATGACTATAATCGTGAGTTTGTGGTGGCTGAAGCCGCACTACCAGTAGGGCTGGAAAATCTCAGAAAGTGAAGGGACAGGAGTTTCTGAGGTTTGATGTCACTCAGAGAAGCAGCTTGGAAAGGTTTGAGGCCACTCAGAGATAGAAAGTTTAGTGTACAAATGCCACTTCCTTTCTTACACTCCAGAAAGAAAACAGAACATTATAGCCTTTGGGGCAAATGTATGTGGGAGGGAGTCAAGTTTGAGGAGAGGAGCACTGTTTTGAGGGAAGATGACCTCTCTGCCCTTTTCTCCAATTCTAAGCTCGTTGCTGGAGTCGCTGTATTTAACTACACATCCTGGGTTGGCCTGCTATAACCTGCTGAGAGAGATGGCTGTCATCACAGGCATCCAATAAGGACTCTCCGATTTCCCTCAGTCTCTTGACTTTCCTCATAATTCCCCTTCCCTGAGTTTACTCCCTTTCTTTCCTCTACTTCTTCTTCTCTCATCTTTTTATTTAAAAAGTAAAATCCCTGCAGGAGTTGTGACTTCTAGGTTCCTCAGAAGGACGAAATAAGTCCTTAGCCACAGTCATTCAATGGTTAAACGTTTTGTTCAGAAACACAATTGTCCTCCTGGCTTTTCTGTCTTGGGGCTCCGGGAGAGGAACCATGGGACTTTCTCTTTGGCTCTCCGGGAATGCCTTCTGAGCTTACTCTCTGGATGTCTCCAGACCCTACTTAGCAACAGCTCACTTCAAAGGGCATAAAGTCAAAGCTTGGCGAGGAGACATGAACCCTCTCCACAGCAGCCCTGGCCTGAGAGCTGGGAGCCCAACCTTGCCTGGGGGTCCTCTGGCCACATCACCGCCACACTACAGAGCCCATACCTCACGTCCCAACAGAACTCCGCGGCCTCTAATTTTAGTATTTGAGCATATCTGCGTGTGTAACTAACACTGTTCTCCTCTACCAGATTGACAGATTCTTGAGAGTTGTGACCAAGTCTCTTCCACCTCACGTCTCCCCTGAATCCTGGCCAGAGAGAAGGTGCTTGGGGGGAGAGAGCTCAGCCTCACCTGCGGTCATGAGTGGAAGGCCCTCCATTAGTAGGGTCCTTTCTTGCCGAGGCTTCTCTCACAGCTTGTTAGTAGCGTTGCATCACTTCTAAGTTTGCCATCACTGTTCCATTGGCCACATCCAGGTTCTCCACGAGAAAAGGGAATGACAAGTCAAGGCTGGAGGCATTGTTTTTGTGAACTTTCATTTTACTTAGGGTCACTGGTCTCTGTGACCATTCTGTTCACATCTTTACCTAGGCCTTTACTCTGAGGGATCCATTTCTATAAGAATTGCATTTCTTTGTGGAAAAAAATCAAGACAGGTACTAGGGTTGTCAGCTCATAGTAAATAACAATAACAAATATTACTTGAGCATTTTCACTCTGCAACTGGGTTAAATATTTTTGCACACTGTCTTAAACATCTGCGTCAGAAGGTACCATTATTCTTCCATCATAAAGAAAGAGGTTTAGTATCTTGCACAAGGTCACACAATTGGCAAGCAGTATATAACCCGATTTTAAATTCAGGTCCCATGATGAGGGAACAAAAGTTTCTATCTGAAGGTGTTACTGTTCTACACAGTAAAAGCTTTTACAAACAACAACAAAAATTAAACCCCAGAAAGCAAGCTAATTTACAAAATACTTTTTTTTTGTTTTTACTATACCCTGCCATAGAGCTCTTTTCATCCTCTGCTATGCCTGCCTTGCTTTCTTTTCTTCTGTCTATAGTTATGTTCACACTACTGCACCAAAATAAAAATGTAACAACACCAGATTTAGGATGTCTTATACAAATCCTACCAGCATCTGCCTAATTAAATAAATCTGAATTTTTTTAAAAAAACTTTTCTTCCAGGCTATAATCCTGTGGGGCTCTATTTCATGATCTATCTCCCTCTAATAAACTTGGAAAATATAAAATTAAAGTGGATGAGGTGTGGATATATCTACAAAGTTATAGATAAAGCTTTTTGTGTTTTTCCCCCTCTTTTTAAAAGAAAAACAGAATCTGTACACCCATTACCAACTTCATGAAGTGCTATATTTATTTACCAATTAGCCAGCACTGTAAACTGGTTGTTTTAATGCTCATATGATTTATGCATGACTTTTATTAATTGAGTCTATGGAGATGAAGGGTAGATATAAATTAATGTGGAAAGTGTATTGCTTGTTATTCCTTTAAAGAAATACAATTCTTTTCAACAGTCTTTGCCCTGTTTTTTTTTTCCTTTAAGTGTTTCTTGAATTTTCAGTAAAGGATTATTGTATAAGTAACTTAATCATAGGGATTGGGTGTTTGTTTGGACCTTTCACACGTGTTAACATGGTTAATAAGATATTTTATTAATCTGTAAATTGATTCTTAATATTTCCAAGGGAGAAGGCAACGACTTTAAGTTAAAAGGCAACTTAGAATTTTCAACATTTTCATCAGCCAAATGAGCTGCTGCTGAGTGATTTTAGGCTGTCTGCCTTTGATTCTGATCCTTAAGAGGAAAACTGAAATAAGCCAGTAGGCACTAGGTAGTTGCCCTGGAAACCTGGGATGCTTTCAACAAGTCAGCATAACTGAGAACATTTCCACCCTCCTCAGCTCCTGAGTCCCGGGTACAGGCTGCTGACTGTTATTCCTCTAGTACAGCACTTCTCAACCTTGGCTGCACGTTGGACCCACCAGGGAAGCTTTAAAAAATAGCTACCTGCCGGGGTCCCACCTCCAGGGATCCTGATGTGATTGTTCGGGGTGTGGCCTGGCCCTCAGGATTATTTTAAAGTTCCCCAGATGACTCTAATGTGCAGCGGAGGTTGAAGACTTCAGCTTTCAAGAGAGGAAAGCTGATAAATAAGTCTTACACAGCAATTCCCACATGTCCTCGGGTTGCAAATGTTTCTCTCATCTGAATAATACATCCCAGGTGAGTAATGTCTTACTCCCTTGATTCTCTGTGCCCTGAACCAAGAATAGTTTCAGGAGTCACTTGAGTATGTCTTTCTCTTATGGAAGACCCAAAAAAAAGTGCCTGTTCTTCCACCTACAGGACAGAAAGAAGCAGTGCTTGAACATTCTGCGCACCTTTACCACCTGCCTGCGTGTTGGAGCCTTGAGTTCTCGCAGAGCTAGTCTCCCTTTGCACACTTTTTGTGGTTTTACAGGAGTGGACAGAGGGCCACACTGGGCACAGACAATGCTCTCAGCCCGCCCACCTCCCCTTGTGACCTTTGTGAGATGACCAGCTGGCAGTAGGAGTACCATTTGTAGGTATTGGAACAGATCAGGTGATCAGAAACCTAGAGCTGTCTCCTCATTAGCAACAGGCTCTGAATAAGCAACTGAATAAGGAGAGTAGTCACCACTCCGGGGGTGAGAAATCACTTCAAGAAATCACAGTTTGCTCAAGGGGAGAAGGTTTGAATATCCTCACTTAGGAAAGTGGCACCTCTGCCAAGTGAAGTTACTCGGCAGTGGAGTGAAAAGTAGAAACTAGAGTGCAAGTCTTCTGGTACATACTTCACTCTAACCCAGTGGCAGAGCTCTATGTTGCTTTCTGTTGGTCTTTGACTTTGTGGTGTGTAGCCATTTGTTCTGGCGCCTTTACCTGTGTCCAAAGTTCACAGGCCCAGGCGATTTTCAGTTCCTCTGCACTAGACCCACCAGAAATACGAAGCTGAGAGCAGTGATCTTCACAACAGGCTGGGCCTTACCAAAATGATTTATGTGTTTTTGCTTGGAGACTATATTTTAATGCCGAGATTTTTCTGATTATCTTTTTGTGTGCACCCGCTCACCACATGGGCTCTTAATTTAGAAAATATTCAGCAATTACATGTGGAATTGATACTTTACATAAAAGCAAAAATGGTGCCTGTTATGTATGTTACTGAAAAATTCAATGTCTTTTATTTTTCTGGCAACAGAGTTACATGATCCAAAGAAATGGCTCATTATTTTTCATTTTCTGTGAGATGAAATGTTCTGAATTTAAAAACCAGAGCTGCCCCTGAAGAAAGGTCACACGGTGGGAGTTTGGGTTTTAGTGGTCCCGAAGACTTGGCTAGGCACCAGACATTCAGTTTGTGTGCCCATAAAATGTAATCATTGATGCCTCCGAGTCCGATCTAAATTTGATTAAAACTAAATGTAAAATTTTATGAAATTAACTTTGATGTCAAAATCAGATACTTTGCAGCTCCATGGGAAGTAATTCTTCCAGGAACTGCCACTCTACTTTGACAGTTGATTATCCAAATATTTAACATTTTGTGTAAATAACACTTAAGTAAAAGCTTTAGAACTCAATTTGGGTTTTGATTTTTATTTTTTTAGTGAATGGGTGTGTTGGTTTTCTGTCTTGCCACATCTGTCCAATGTCCACAAAGTTAGAATTTTAGCATGTTTGCTGAAGGGGCGCTTTGTGATGTAGAAAAGTAATGTCAACACCTGTAACAGGGGACTTAACTTTTCCCACCGTTTTTTTGCAATGGTGCGTAACAGGGGTTTTTTAAATTGTTTTTGTTGAATTTACACTAACACAGGTAAAGAAAAGGAAACGGTTAACTCCTAAACCCAAAACCATTGAGGATTAATGTCTATATAGACCTGGTTAAAATATGTTTCAAACTTGTCGCTGCCTATAGTTAATGTTTTCATCACAACCATTGTCAAATTATGGTGCACCCAGAGGCAAAAGCAATATGTGTATAACATGGACATACTCATATCCACCTACACACATATATGTATATATTATATATAGTCTTTATAGACATAAATATATGTATTTTTATAGATATAAAGGAAATTGGAAGTTATTTTCTGGGTCAAAAGTGTTAGAGTTACTTCTCGGAAAGTAACCAAAAAGCATAAGAGAGTGAACGTTTCCTATGAATAAAAGGACAAAGATTTAAAAATTGAGGGTTTTTCTTGGATGTTCTACCGGAATATTCTCCTTTGAGTATAAGAGCTAACACCCTAAGATGTTTAGAAACAAATATTGGGCACTATTTCTGGTAATGGAAAAGGAAATGTTTGTTTGTTTAAGTTTGAAGAAAATAGCCTTAGCTGGTGTGAGGAGGCTAGCGTTGGGTTAGCTCTTGGTCTGCTTTGTGCCTGGCTCCTTCATTACGGGTGGATTAAAAGTAAAATGTATTAATATGGGGGTGGCTACAGTGAGGAATTCTATTAGAAGTAAAACCAAAATACAGAAACCATTCAAAACGCCTCCTCTCCATCGGAACCTCCAGGGCACTGCAGGGAAACACTAGCTGGACTGCTCTCCTCACACTCATGGTCCCTCAGGCTTTTGACTTTGCAGCGGGATCTTTGCGTCAGTTAGCTTGAGAGTGTCCCAGTATGCAGAGACCAAGATTCCTGCCACAATGGGCTGATAGAAGAAAAGTTTGTGATGCCACACTTGTTCTCAACATTTAAAAGTGAACATCAAACTGGGCCTTTGAATATTTTATTCCTTCTCCCTCCCCAGTGGGAAACTCTCTTTTTCAATAGCCTCAGGCATGATAATTTTTTCTTTCCTTAGCAAAATCTATTGACATAATTATTAATTTAGGTTTCTGATTGCTCTCCTTTGAGCAGCAGCGGATTCCTGTGGATTTAAGGGCTTGTATGGTGTCAATATGCATCTGCAATTTTAGACCTTCACAAACGCTAATCTCATGCTCAGGAGGCCTAAAACACTTGGGTCTCAGTTTTAAAGGTACACAGGGCCTGTATTATTTCTCATGACCATGCTAAGTGAGTTCAAACCACTTTCTCTGAGATCAAAAATTAAAAATCAAAGAGGTGTTGGGGTTGTAAATTACACCTTTTCACATTTCAGTGGACAAAAGAGATTTTCTGTGAAAACATGAGGTTAATGACACAGAGGTCAGTGAATAACAAAGGATGGCTAACGGCCTTCAGTTGGCAGGTCCAGTGTGCAAAAAAAAACAATGAAGCGAATAGGACAAAAGACTTTTTTTTTCTTTTTTGGCAAATTCCCACAGATCTTCAGCAAAGCCTGGAATCATAGCGCTTCAGAATTAAAAAAGGATCTTAGAGGTCACCAAGTCCAGCCCTCTTGTTTCACCAGGGAGCACCACACTTCCTGGTTAACTTTCTTAATCTCTCTTCCCCCAGCCTTCTGCTAAAAGAATAATGTATATACAGAATGCACAAATGTTACGTATTAAACTCCAAATGCATCACGCTTTAGAGTACAAATCTAGAACCAGCTGTAGATGCTTAACTTTCCGGCAAAAGTTCCCTACACCTACCATTCTGCAAGGTGGTATATAGGCAGACCTCATTAAGCGCTTTGCTTTATTGCACTTTACTGTCATTGTGTGTTGTTTTTTTAATGAATTGAAGGCAAGATTTTCCACCAGCAAAAAAGATGAACAACTTGCTTTACTGCAATATTTGCTTTATAGCAGTGATCTGGAACCAAACCCCCAATATCTCCAGGGTATGCCTGTATTCCACTTACTAAACACCTACTGCATACCAGGCACACACCCATACATTAACTTACTCAATTCTCAATATCTCTGTTTAAGTAGATTTTTTTATTCCTATTTACACATGTTGAAAATGAGGCATGAAGAGGTTAAATTGTTGATCCCAAATCCCATAGCTAGTGCTAAGATTCCAGCCAAGCCTATCTGAATGAAAGCCCTTATCAGAACTGCACTGCCTGCTATGTGTATTATAAAATCACTCTTATATGTGCCTTTCTGTTGATAGAGGTGCTTTATGAGGATGTTCTTTGTGGGATGTAGAAATAACCCTCTAAAAAGCTTAATAGTGGGGTCAGGCTGATGGTGTAGGGCCAGCTTGGCAAAAATAATGAAGCTGCCCTTCAAAGACAGGATCCAAGTGACAGTCTCCAGGGAGATTCTCTTTAATGAGCCCATTCGCTATGCCCTTGGTGATAATAACAGGAACCAAAGATTTTCAGCATTTTATTTTTTTAAAACATATTTTATTGATTTTCCACAGAGAGGAAGGGAGAGGGATAGAGAGCTAGAAACATCGATGAGAGAGAAACATCGATCAGCTGCCTACTGAACACTCCCCACTGGGAATGTGCCCGCAACCAAGGTACATACCCTTGACCGGAATCGAACCCGGGACCCTCCAGTCCGCAGGCCGATGCTCTGTCCACTGAACCAAACTGGTTAGGGCAATTTTCAGCATTTTAGAGCAAGAAACATCAGAAAACATCTCCAAAACTCTCGATAAACCTGTGAGAAAACTGAGAGTCAAAGAAATTAAGAGACTTGCCCCCATTTTTACATTAGGACAAGATGAGTAGATTGTCAGGGAAAGTCTAGGGAAGGTGATTCACATTTATTGAGTACTTACTGTGTACCAGACTCTGTGCCAAGTGCCTTTTGAATATTATTTCCTCTCATCTGTCTCCCTCACTCAAGGCAGGGATCCTGTCCGTGCTGTTTAGTGATCTATCCTCAGTACCCATCACACAGCCATGGTAGGTGCTTAATAAACATAACTTTGAACCCAGTAATGAATGAATCTCTCCCCAACTTTAAGGGGAATCTTACCATCTCCATTTTACAAATGAGAATACGGAGGTTCGGTGATCCTATGTAAACTTACCCACGTTTACTGAGATTTTCCAGAGCTCCCTGCCCGTTGCACACACCAGCATAGAAAAGATTCATCAGCAAACAGATAAACAATCCTGAATATCAACTTGCACTGCTTCTCTCCCACATCTTAGCAAGAATCTGGAGAACAGAGACTGGAGCGGGTCTGTTAGTCCTACAACATCATTGTTCTCACAGAAATCCTGGGATCCACTTACAGGATGCTGTGAGGTATCATAAATAATTAAAAGAGAACTGCACATCTTAAAATAAATGAGCTCCATACACTTGAACATGACGCGGCCTTGGCTTTCCACTGTTTTGTTTCCAACTCTCTCTGATGTGCGCCCTGATAGTCATTAGTCAGGAGCATCTGTAAGATTTTCCTGTGTCGTGACATGTCTGGCCATTTTTCATAGAGATTGCTCATGGAGCTCTGCTTTTGTACATTGTGATATTTATAATGACCTGCAACCAACAACTTAGCATTGTCAGCCCAGCATTTTTTCTTCTCTACTTCTTCAGATCATGTCACCTTCCTTCCTTTGGGAAGTTATCCTCTGACACACACACACTACATTGTCGTTTTATTTGGCACTCTGGCAAATTATGCTGATTGCTGGTCAAAACTCTGGATATGTGACCCAAGTATGGTCTATTAGAATCACTTGTCCTCCCCCCCGCCATTCCCACCCCACCACCCACCTCCCCAGCCACTGCAATTGGTCCAGAGTAGGACAAACACCTTAAGGTAGGCTTATGTGAAATTATGTTTTTTGCATGGCCACCTTTTACCCCCAAAATCACATCCTCCCACCCTATCACTCTAACCACCACCACACTGCCAAGTAGAGCAAGGCTGTACAAAATAAAGAGAGTATGTATGGGCAGTGCATAGGGAGGAGCAAAGCTAAGTGATGAAGGGAAGGAGAGACTGTCCCTACAAGGGACAGTAGGTTACATGATTTAAGGTTACATGACTTAAGCCCCTGAAAATCCTGAAGCCAGCTCTTCCTTCCAGACTATTCTGTGAAATAAACCAGTGTTTGCTGTTTTAGTTAAACGACTTTGAAATCGTTTCTGTCACTAGTGCTAACAGACATCGAACACAATATCTAATAGATATTGGGGACTAAACAACAAAATGGCAACTTTGTACTACAAAATAATTGCCCCGCAAATGGCAGGTCCCAAGCAGCCCCCTGATATTCCACCCAGTGGCAGCATGTCGAGGTAAACTGTGTCTCAAGCTAAGACCAGCCCCTCAACCCCACCTGTGTTCCAGCCTTTTCACACTTGCTGTTCTCTCGTGCTCATGGCTGCTCTACGTGTATGCACTCTCTCCCAACACACACACACACACACACACACACACACACACACTGAACTGGATTGGCTCACCTTCATCTCTCACTTTTCTATCTGTTTTACTGAAGCCAGCCCAATACCGGGCATAGGTGATTATTTAACCCTCATTGGCCACACTTGGCTGAGCTGAGAGGATGGTGTGGAGAGGGTCTAAGGACAGTGTCTTTCCCAGGAGACTGACATGGGCTCTGGAGCCTCAGGCTCACAGCTGGCTTCAACATTTAGTCACTGTGGGATCTCAGGCAAGCCACTCACTCCAGAACCTAGGTTTCATCTGTAAAATAAGAACAATAACCATTTTTGCAGAACTGTGCAGAGGAGATAATACATGCCAATGAGGCTAGTCTAGCTCCTAGTAGGTAGAAGTGCTCAAAAAATTGTAGTAGTTCTGGCATTACTGCCTTCACTGAGGATGGCCAGATGATTGACGGGGATCTGTGGCCACTAGGGAGATGAGTTGCCTAGTACAGCTTTAGACAGGCAAGACTAAATTATGAGGTAGAAGTCACTATTAACAGTGTATATGTCTGCCACCCCTTAACTTCCCCATTCTCCTTGTTTACTGTTACTCTCTAAGTGCTTTACGGGTATTCTGGGGTCTTCCAGGTTCAAGCAACATGCCCCCTGGTCCTTTACAGGCCTCCCTTCTCTTAACCCCACCAGCCACTGCCCTTTCTCAGTCTAATGAATGAATGAAGTTTCTGTGGTCTCTTTTGCTAATGAATCCACTCTTTTCAAATACAGTTGCATCTTAGTGGGGAACTGTTGCTGTCAAAAATGCTAAATCTAGGTGTTCCCAACATTTTTGCCACTTATAACATCTTCTATTATTCTCTCTTGTGGATAATACATTCTTGTGTCTTCTCCCAAGGGTATAATGTACTTAATAAAATTAACTTTTCCACTTTATTAAGTAGAAATGATTGCCCTTGTTCGGCCGATGTAGCTCAGTGGTTAGGCATGGACCTATGAACCAGGAGGTCACATGCCTGGGCTATGGGCTCAATCCTCAGTGTGGGGCATGCAGAAGGCAGCCAATCAATGATTCTCTCTCATCACTGATGTTTCTATCTCTCTCTCCATCTCTCTTCCTCTCTGAAATCAATTAAAATATATATTTAAAAAAGAAAGAAAGAAATGGTTGCCTTTATGGCTTAACCCACCAGGATGACACAGTCGACAGCACCTCGTTCAGTGAGTTCATTGCAGGCCGAAGGAAAGAAATGTGAAGTTTTAATTAGCCTGTTTATTATTCTGGCTGGGTTTGTTAGAATACTGAAAATAATCCAAGAAGCCCCATCACAACTATTCTGAGGGGCATCCCTATTTTACTAGCCCCCACCCCAAAAAAGATGTCATTTCTGGTACCAAGCCCAGGAAAGGGCTGGCCCTTGAGTCCCTCACATCTCACCTCCTAGGTGGTCCCTGTGTTGACTATTACCAGCCCCTGGGGCTCCCTCTGCCTTCTCCTCATCCAAGCCTGCTTTATCTAAGTTCAGCTGGGCCTCAGAGTACAACGTAAATCGTGCAGAACGCTGTTTCTAGCTGTTCCACATACCTAAGCGTTACCACACGTTCCTAATTGAACTTGATTTGGCCATGAAATGCCTTAATTCTGACTATGTTTTCTCCCACCCATAAGATTCACAGCGGGGAGAATGATTCATTTTAAATAAGCATCCCTTCCTCTGTTTTAGTTTTTCCTTCCTCTGCCCCTCAACCATCATTACCCCACCCACCTCACTGCCCTCCAGGGTGGAAAAGTCCTTTAAGGGGATAAGAAATGGTGCCTTTTGTGGACAGCAGCCTCCAAGCTGAAGTAAGTCCAAGCAGTCATTCACCAGCCACAGGCCAGTGAGAGAAGCTTAGAGTCCTTCAGAAGGACTCTCTTTCCCTTGTCAGCCCTGCTCATTAAGTGCTTTGTCCTACCTTTGCCTCTTCTGTGACCCTTACCAGAGGTGGTATTCTGTCCTCACAGTTTTCTGCTTAGGTAGGAAAACATGGCTGGAAAGTGGAAAATGGTCTCTATTTTAGGTACCAGAACTTTGGACTCTCTACTGTTGACCTTGTCTTGCTCTCAAGTCCCACATCTTTCTTGGGGAATCTCCTCACCATCAAGGTGGAAACGGGGGGCCACTCCTCTTTATTCTACTATAGAGTAGTCATTGAGCAGCCCTTAAAAGAGACCCTGCCAGGCTAGTGTCCTCCAGACTCTAAGCCAACCGGGCAAGAACATGGGGAGGTGGAGTCAACAGCAGAGCAGTGGCCAGTCCTCCAGGGTGCCCTTGGATCCTGCCTATTGTCCAGGCTGAGTTCCTACCTCTCCATCAATTCTGTGAGCCCCTGGATTCTTTCCAGTGAATTCTAACTGGAACCAAGACCTCCAGCTTATTCTGGGACTAACCTCATGGTGAATGAATCTTCTAATCAAGTAGATATAATAGTATCTGTTCGTGGTGGTTCTGCTGCCAACACTTCTGGCACTGTGGTTCTGCTGTTTATTGCTCGTGTAACTAAAAAGCTGAGCCTTCTAATATAATGAATTGGAATAAGATGGCTAGAGAAAGATCAGGACAGTATTGGAATAGGGAACAAACAATTCTTAAAAGGTCTAGTTGTGCAACTTATTTCTCAACATAGAATCTAAACATCATAATCACAGCATTCGGGGACAGCTAAAATGATTGATTTTGCAGAAAATATTTGTTGTTTAATTACAGAATCATATGGGTCTTTGGCAACCAACAGATGCCAAAACAGACTTTAAGCACCAGCTTGAGAAACTTGTGATTTGCTTAGTGTGCTTTTAATTTAAAGCATATGGCTTCACATTGAACTTCAGTGTCCAAAATGAAGACGTTAGTCATGAATCACTCTATTGGAGAAAATAGTGTTCCTGGACCTGGTCTTTTAGTCTGTGTACTCAAATGGTTCTGTTTAGAGGCATAAACATGAAGCAGCTCTCCCTGCTTTTAGCTGGGTGTTCCTGGGATGCATGTGACATCAAAGAGCCTCACAAATGAATTTCCCTGCAAGGTACAGTGTTTGGCACCATGGCCCCCTCCATCTGAGTAAAGAGAACACAGCTAGGTCATAGGAAGGTAGAGCCCCAGAAATACCACTTATTTGGTGGCGACTCTTCCTTTATTAGTCAATCAGCCTCTTTGCCTAGCCTGATGCTTCACGGCACTGGGGGAACCCAGCCATCCTGTGTGGAAATTCAGAACTGCAACCCTTCTTCCAAGAACCATATTTGTGGGAGCAGCCTGGGCCATTGAGACCACATGTGATTGGGGATGGCCAGTGGGGAAGTAGGACACAGTGGTAAGAACATGGGCTCTGGAGTCAAGTTTGAATCACCTGACCATTTTCTAGTACTAATGTGAACTGGAGCAAAGTGTTTCAGTTTCCCAAGTCTCAGTTTCAGATCTGTAAAATGGGGATAACGATACCAATCTTAGAGGGCTATTATGAGAATTAAATAAAATCACCCATGTCAGAGCTATAAGCTAAGAATCTAGTACCTAGTAACCATAATTTTAATTATTATTAAAGGCAGAACCTATTTCATCTTTGCCTCTAGTCATGTTATGTCTTTACTTATATTCAATACATATTTAATATATTTTTTTATTGATTTCAAGAGAGGAAGGGAGAGGGAGAGATAGAAACATTGATGATGAGAATCATTGATTGGCTGCCTCCTACATACCCCCTCACTGGGGATTGAGCCCACAACCCGGGCAGGTGCTCTTGACCAGAAACAAAACGAGGATCCTTCAGTCCACAGACTGATGCTCTTCTCACTAAACCAGCTAGGGTCAATACATATTTAATAAAGTGCCCACTGCAGGTTGGGTCTTGTGTTTCAGATGTTTTACATTCTTCTCAGTGGGTTGTGTTGCTTAAAAAATAGATTTAGTATTTCTCTACTTTTTTCTGTGTTTCTACCTATCCTGTCTTTATTTCACTCTGTAAGACTTTCTCCCACACCCCAATGTCATGTTCTTGGCCATCCAATTCTCCTTAGTTTCCAGAGAAAGGACTATAGCAAGCGAACGAATATCGTTCTGTTAGTACCAGGGGCAGCAATTTGGCCATATTCCAGGTAATTATGGCCGCCTTTACATCAAAGGGGAGGCATTTCAGAAGGTGTGTCCAGTCTGCTTTCTTCTCTAAAGGGAGCTCTGAATAGGAAATCTCTTCCTCTCAAAGATTTGTAATAGCTCTTTTATATATTAGCATAGTGATCTATTAAATATACTTGTTACCAATATTTTTCCACTTTATTTTTGTCTTTTAATTTTATTTGTGTGGTTTTTTGCTGTTTTTATTAGCTTTTTTTTATTGCTCAAAGGTTCCCCCACCCCTCATTTTAATGTAGTCAACTGAGTAATTAATTTACTTATTTTTTAGAGTGTCACCTTTGGTCACATGCTTAGAGAGTTCTTTCCCACCCCTAATTATGTATTCACCTGTATCTTTTATCATTTTTAAAATTGTTAAGTATATAAAACTTCATGCATTGTTGATGATTTCCCTTCTTGGAGGGCTTGCCTTGCTACCTTATGACACTGATGCTCATGAAAGGCACCCATCAAAGAAGGCAAGAGCAGCCCGTTGGGTGTAAGCAACAGAAAACTCTGAAGACATTCACTTCCTTGTTTAATGATTTGTTCCTACACGCTTTTGTGGTTTAGCCTCTTTTTAGGCCTTCTGCTGACTTTGAAACAAAATTTTGAAAGCAAAGTGAATTCCTCTTTGTTAATGACTTTTGTCTCCTCAAGGGTGCCGGGCAGAGAAAAGGGGTTCACTGTTAGGTCCTTTTCACTTTTTGTTTTTGCTGGTCTCAGTCTCACCGAAGTTTTCATCACCTCAGCTTGGACTACTGCAGAGTCCCTTTTGATTCTCCCTTTTGTTCTTCCTCTAATTCATTCTACCTGCCACTGGTAATTGTTACATGTCATTCTTCTGATCAGAAGCCTCAATGTCTCTCCAGGTCTCACACATAAAAGACAAAATCTTAAAAATCGACTTCTAACTTTCACAACCAAACTTTACTTTGTGTGTTTCCAAACAAATGTCCACCTCGCTGCCCCTGAAACCCACCTTCCTGATCAGTGGTGATCCTAGGGGAAGCCTGTGAGCATTTTGCTTCCCTGATGCATTAATTAGGTCCATGAAAAATCTCCCCCAAGGAAAGGTAGGATAGTTGTTTAAAATGGAAGATATTGATTGTCCATTTAATATGAAGTCAAAGAAAGCACCTTTAGAAACTTTACCATTTTGGAAAAAAATCAAGTTGCGTATTGTTCAAGAGAAAACAGAACACCATGTACTTGCTACATGAGCTATTTGAGAGCCTATGTCATATTTTCTTGTTCTAAAGAATTGTTTTTCTAAATTATCTTAACACTTTCATGATTGTTCCCTCCTTATTATTCTTAAAGGCCAGGGTTGCTGATGTCACAGGTGAAGGAGTCACAAAAACACCAGCCATCTTTCTTATCCCACTCTAACCTTCTTTGAAATTTGGGATAACAATTGTTTAATTAAGATTGGGTAAAGGTTTTGTGTACTCGTGGGCAGAGTTTTTGTGTAATCACTCAAGAACTTTTCTTTTGATGTTTTTTAAATGCTAAGAAAAACCTGCAGGTTTATCAGTAGTTAAATGATGGCACAGCCATAAAAATATAATACTGTGAAACCACAAGAAAGTTATATCCATATGTATTTCTCTGGAACAGCCTCCATGTTATATTACAATGTAAAAAAAAAGCAAGGTGCAGAATGTAGAAATATACTCACATTTGGGGGTTTTGGTTTTGCTTTAAGGAGGAGCTATAGCCTTAGAATTGTATCTACACAGAATCTTTCACACACTACAGTAATGCCAGTGGTTTCCTCCGGAACAAGGACTAGGAATCTGAGGAGAACTTAATGTTCGTGCTATTTTTTTCCTACTCCTAAAGGGTGTGAATTTTTCAATTAAAATATTAATGAAACATTGTTTTGATTAACATTTGTAATGAAATGTTACTCCCATTTAATAACTCTTAAGAGGGACGTGAACTGTACCAAGAGATACAGAAACCAATTAGGTCAGTATTTTTGGAGTTAGAGGGTAAAAATAAAACCCTCTTAAACAGAAGACTGTTCTTCAATGACTGCATATGTTTCAGAACTTAAGAGACAAAATAAGATGAAGGAAGGATAGAAAGCTATATTGCCCTGCCCTGTGTGGCTCAGTTGGTTGGAACCTTGTCCCATGTATGGAAAGGTTGTGGGTTTGATTCCTGCTCAGGGCACATATGCAGGTTGCATGTTCCATCCTCAGGGCGTGTACAGGAGGCAACCAATTGATGTTTCTCTCTCATATGAATCAATTGCCTCCTACACATGCCTCCACCAGGAATTGAACCTGCAACCTTTTGGTGTAGGGGACGACACTCCAACCAACTGAGCCACCGGCCAGGGCCTTAGCCAAATTTTAAAACATTTTTACTGTACCTATGGCTCATATTTTCTCCCCCACAGAATACCATGGGCTCATTGCTCTTCTGAAACACGTGTTGGGGTCGCTGAACACCACCAGGTGGCCAGATCCGGGGAACTTCTCTGTTCTTTTTCCTGTTTCACCTCTCGTCTTGGCCTTCGTATACCATTCCCTTTTCTCAGTGTCTGTATAGACTCACCTCCTGGCTTTTCCCCAGCCTCATGGCTGCTCTTTGTCTCCTACTAAAACCTCTAAATGGTAGAGTTCCTCAGACATCTGAGCACCTTTTTTCTTCTCCCTCTACACATGTTCCCCAAACCTGAAATTCCATTGCAATATTGATGATTCTCCAGTTAATATGTCCAGCCCAGATTGCTTCTCTGGATTCCAGGCATGCTTCCCACATGACATCTCCACTCAGATGTTTCGCAGGCATCCCATGCTTACCATGTCCAAAGCCGAACTCTTGATTTCCTCAGAGCCTCAGAAGCCTTACTCTTCCCTTGGTTTTCCCTATTTCAGTACATGGCCTACCGTTCACCCAAGGACCCAAGCCAGAAATCTGCATGTCATTGTTTGATCATTCCCTTTGACTTAAAATTCAAGTTCCCTTCATGGCCGTCAAAGCCCTGCATGACCTGTCCAGAGTCTATTTCTCCAACTTCATCTCATGTTGTGATCCCTTTTCTCACCACAGCCCAGCAACATAGGTTAGATCTGCACTACCTGGAAGACATGAATATGGTATTTGCCTGTGTGGGCCCCTCAGCCTGGAATGCTTCCCCGCCCTACTTGACCTGTCTTCACATGGCTGGCTCTTGTCATTCTTTAGGCTTCTAAATAACTGTTTCCTCTTCAGAGGGGTCATCTTCCACTATCATATCTTTCAGCTCTCTAATTCTAACTTAAGCAATCTATTTGGTTCTTTGATTATATTTCAGCTAATTTGTAATAATTTATCAATTTAAAATTGAATGAAATATCATGAAGGCAGGGATTGTGTCTGTCTTGCTTACCATTGCATACCTAGGGACATATGGAAGATACTCAATTGATTATTGATATCACTATGTATCTAGGAATGTGCATTCTTTTAATATGCTTTTAACTGATTTCAGAGAGCAGAAGGGAGAGGAAGAGAGAGATATAAATATCAATGATCAGAGAGAATCATTGACCAGCTGCCTCCTGCACATCCCCTACTGGGGATGGAGCCTGCAGCCAATCTAACCATGACCTCCTGGTTCATGAGTCTATGCTCAACCACTGAGCCACACCGACTGGGCTAGGAATGTGCATTTTTTGCAGCCATTTTTCTAACTTCACTATGATGTTCCTTATAAAAATAAAAAGTAGTAGATATGCTATTCCCTAATAAACAATTATAGTTTGGAAGGAAATGCACTTATGAGTAAAAAAATTATATTTCTATTGTTCTTGGTTATAATAAATTGAATCATGAGATTGCTGCCATTAGATCATTCTTTATTACTAAATGGCATTTTTATAAAGTGTAAAATAGTAAACAGTTACATAAAGCATACATATTTAGTTTAAGCTGTTATGTCAGGATAGATTAAATTATGCTATAGAAATAGACAACCCTCACATCTTAGTGGCTTTCTACCACAAAGGCTTACTTCTCACTGATGCTGCACCACTTTGAGTTGGCTGTGGCTCTGATCTATGTCATCTTCTCTCCAGGACCCAGGCTGATATGGTAGTAGTTTCCACCTAGATCATTGCTCATGGTTGCAGCAGAGACTTGGCAAACCAATTCTAGTTTCTACCTAGAACTGTACACATCCTTTTGAGATATGTGTGTTTTGCCAGCCAAAGGAAGTCATATGACCGCTCCTACGTTCAGCAGGGTAGGGAGTGTGACCCTTTCTTCTGGGGGGGGCATGTTAGAGATAACAACAGAAATATTTAGTATAAAATATACAGCCCACTATAGAAATCCTGCGCAGCTAATGCTTTCATCTGCTAGTACCTACATTTCAGGTACATGTCCTGGCAGTAAATAGGACTAGGTTTATGCCATGTGGCCTATTTGTAAAAGCAATACTGTGTAGTAAAAATACCTACACTAGCATTCTAACTCGTATGTAGCATTTTATAAGTAATAACGCAGGCTTGTTGTATGTAACAGAAGCTCGAGGTTAAGGCACAATGCGTATAGAAATCGGGAATATGAACAGTGACAGCAATGCCTCTACTTCGCTTGCTGATTTGAAAGATTTGTGTTTGTGAAGAGGAAATACAGTCATTTGGGGTCATTAACTGTTGATGTACTGTTTTACATTTACACGCCTTTAAAATTACCAAGAGACAAAATCAAGCACGATTGAGAAGGTGTCTGGAATGTGGGGACAGGTGTATTTCTGGGGCTTCCTCTTGTACTGAGTCAGCCTACTGATATAGTTACCAGCATTAAGTTGATGTGGGAACATATAGGTTCTGGCTAATTTCATTACTTATTATGTGTTTTCTCTTTTAAAAAAAATACAGGCAGCTATTTATAATTTATCAGTTCCAAACTTTTCAGTACAGTTCATGGGCTACAAATGAACTGATAATAAATGAATATGAAAAGGATAACATTTTGTCATTTATTTGAATTCCCAACAAGATTCAAGGTTCCAAATTCACTGAGAGACACGTTCATCCATAAATGATGAACAGTGTTTCTGACACCCTCGCTTGTCCTTCTCTAGAGCCACTTATATTCTTATTACTATCTAAATTGTCCTTTGCACAGAGGCTCTTAGAAAGACACCATCCAGTAGGAAAAAAAAAACCCACATAACTTTCCTTATGGCCTCAGTGTGCTCCAACTTGCTCATTCAAGCCTGAAGTTTTTTATGTGTGTTTTCTCCGGTGCTCCCAGCCTCTCATGGAATTAACCATTGATCTGAAATACAGAGATGCAAATCCAGAGAATACTGGAAGCATTCCAAGGCCCACAAATAAAAAGTTAATTACCTGAGGAAAACTACAAGAAAGACTTTTGTTTTCCACCAAAATCTCCTCCCCAGGCTGTTAGCTATGTCGTACACAGGCCCAATCAATACATTAGCGCTTGAGAACCAAAGTCCCTTGGAATAAATTAATCTGTCAGGGAAAGAAATAAACAAAGAACAAATTAACATGTTTTAAGACATTGCTTAAATTTTCATAAATACAGACCTTGAGATGGGATGATGAGTTCCCAGGAGCCAGAGCTAATATTTGGTTGTAATTAAGGGTTGCGCTTTCATGTTGCGTCTGATGTAGGTGGGAAATTGCCCATGTGCTTGCTGAGTTCCTTGCCCATGCTTCCTCACAAATGCCTCTGTTTACTTCATTAATAAGAAATGGATGCTCACAGATTATACTGGCACACTTAGCTTGCTTTACTTCTAGCCAACATTAAAGTAACGAAATGCTATAAATACTCATATGCACCATTCAGGCAGGTATTCTCCAGGAACCTCCATGTGCTAACTTTTTAGTGGCTCAAAAGGACCTAATGACCTATCCATGACAGACTAGACTCATGCCAGAGATTTGGGCTTTGCTGACAAAGACTCTCACAGTGTCCCACCTCCCCCACTGGGTACAAGTGTGGATTTTCAGTGCTGATGATTAGCAGGAAGAGCAGTAACTCATGTGTAAGGACTATGTAAGGACTCATTTAGAGTCAAGAACCAGAAACCCATCTCAGACTAGCTCAGACCAAAATGCAATTTATTAGCCATCAAACAATGTCATTAGTTAGGTTGGTGCGTTCTCTCTCTCCCTCCCTCTCCTTTTCCCTCTCTCCCTTTCTCTCTCTTCATTTCTCAGTGCTGCTTAGCCATTTGGGGCTGTCATTTTCAATGCTGCTAAATTGGCCTCTGCTAGCCTTAGACTATATTCATTAGGTAGAACTCCAGATCCCGAAGGACAGAGGGCTCTCTCTCTTCCAGTGTCCATACCTCAGGTCTCCTAGAATGTGCAGCCTTTCCTGACTGTGTGCCCATCCCTGAACTCATCACTGTGAATGGGAAGGGCCAGGCCTGGGTCACGTGTTCAGCCTTATATGGGGAAGAGGGTGAGGTGAGATACCTGTTGTAATTATTGAGCAATTACATATTATGAAGCTACTCTATATAATTCTCAGTACATGGCCACAAAGCTGGAAATATGCAAAGCTACATTATCACAGAAGAGAAACTAAAGTCACTGAAGCAAGTAGTTGCAGATCTGGGAGACCAGGAAGAGTCACTAAGTCTATTTGTCTCTTTAGGAGGCAGGATACGCATAGCTTTCACTCTAAACCTTCCTGTAGGACTCACAGATTAACCCCAGCTGACAGCATGGCAAATCCATCAGGACTACAAACAAACCATGTTTTGGAATGGGTAGAATTAGCAGGTCAGACCTGGTGGCAATTAGATGAGGCACCCCCTTGATCCTTATCAAGCATGGATTTGGCTGATTAAGAACACTGCCTCAAAGTAATGTACATAACATCACACTGAAACAATATAGTAATCTATGATTAGAAAATCTTATTTAAATGATCTATCAATGATTGATATGTCAAATATTTTGCTTTTTTTGTTTATGTTTTTAAAGAACAAGGGCCAAAGTCATTTAGCAAAATAGAATCAACAAAAACTAGCTCTTAGAATTACATTTATTTGCAATGAAGTTTCACCATTTGTACAAAATGCGAGTGCCAAGTATAATGGAGCCAAAAGGAATTCTACAAATTAGAAATGAAATCAGGAACATAATTCAATATCTCTCTTTGAGGGCTCCATTCCTGGAGATGGTAGAGGACAAGGCAGAAGAATTCAAAAGCCTACTACTATTAGGCTCAGTAAAATAACAAACAAAAATATGGCACACTAAAGAGACCAGCAATAATCATTTATAAATCCTTAATATTAGTAACCATGGATATAGCACAATTTTCATATACCTTCCCATGTTTATAGGAAACTTGTCAGATTCTCTGTCCCTGTAGCTTCCACAAGGGGCTTGTAGATTTATTTTGTTTTGGTACAGAGAATGTACAGACTGAAGCCAGGGTTTTTTTCCTCCTCTGTGGACCTCCACCCAAATGTGCACACTTCAGATGTCATGATTCAGTTTTTTAATTCCATTTCCTATTGGCCCAAGAGTCCTTCTTAAAGAGTAGAAAATGAGGTTGTCTTGAACATCCTAGTGAATCTCCAGGAGGCTCTCATGGACACTGAGTCCCACCCACGTAGCAACAGTGAACTGCTGGGTGACACCATCCACTGACACCTGGGCAGGATCAGGGAGCTTGATAAGCCACCCCCTCCCTACAAAGCTGCACCTCCACCAGTCAGCATAGACATTAATGCATCTTGTCTGTTCCCTGGCCCATGGTCTAGCCTCCATGAGCCCAAAACGTTTACAGAGAAAAGCATCGACCTGGCCCCAGGAGAAGCCAGGGCCACCCGGTGTGGATCTGCATCAAGGGTTTGTTGGGGAGGGGCGATCATCAGACCTAGGAAAAGGAGGTCCAGACCTGCCAGTGCTCAGGGCCTTAGGGACAGTGAGTCAGTCACTGTGACCCGTCCTACTATTTCTTTTTAAATAATTTTCACTTTCTAACATATATAGCAAGTTATTCACGATGCTTATTGTTTATTATGTCTCCTGCTACCAGCTGGTGAGCTCCTTGAGGCACCGGTGCCTAGAACAAGGCCCGGGACGTACAGACCCTGATACAATAACACTGAATGAGCAATAAGGAACAGGTTTCACCATCATGGAGGAAAGCACACACTGACTTACACTCAGCAATGGATCCGGGTTAGAACGGAGCCATGGTTCTGAGTTTATCCTGACAATTGATATTTGAACACACCCTACTGCCCTGAACGTGGCGGCAGGTCCAGCTCAGGAGGAAGACACCATGTTTGTGAAGTGAGTAAGAGATCTTGTGAAATACTTCAGAGCATCAACAACTCTTTCTTAGCAGAGCATGACACAAGCACCTGGCATCTTCCTTCTCACTTTACAAAAGATTCGATCACTGCCTTTTAAGGACTGAAAACTCCACAGGCGGGGCGCGTGAGAAGGCATCTGCCTTTCACAAGCGTAGAGGCCTATGCAGAGCAGTTGGGACCTGGACAACCAGAGTGGATGAGTCTGGTAATGGGGAAGAAAGGGCCATACTCCAGCCTCTCTCTCCATCCGCCTGGACTTCTTCAGTAGCCTTCCACCTGCTCTCACCCCATTTTTTCAAACTCTCACAGACTGGTCTATGTATCAACTAGATTAATCTCTTTTAATTTCACTCCCATACTTAATAGTTACTTTTCAGAAGCATGAAAACAACCTCTCACCAACTTTGGTTGGGAGCACTGACCCATCCAGCCTGCTGGCACTTAGCTTCCATTCCTGTTGGGGATCTGAATTCACATTGGCAATAATAAGACTTCACAACAGTGGTTGTTGCATTTGATGCCTTAAGCTGACTTTTTCCAGCCTGTTTTACATGTGGGTCACCACTGGCCACTGCCCAAAACTCAGGTCAGGCTAGTCACCCCCATGCTCTTGTTTATGATTCCACTGTGTTCTGGATTTCCTCTCCTCTGACCCATCCCTTCTCCTGGCTACCATTTTCCTTGAAGTGTTCTTGAGTGGAGCCCCATCCAGCAGGACCTGGGGATGAGGGAGGGGATAGAAGTAGAATCCATATCCTACTAACTTGCCATTGCTATTTACATTCCCTTTGATCACCCCTGTTCCTGTCATCTGCTGACCTCATCCTGGTCACTTCACATTCAGTGAATGTTTGGGTATTCAATTTATGATCTTCTCTATTCCAAAATCTCACAGCCATCCAGTCTACCTAACTCCTAAACTTTACAGCTCCCTAACTCGTCATGTCAATGACCTTTATCTCTTTTCCACCCAGGCATCTATTTGATGACTACACTTGACCCATCACAAGTTGCCTCCCATCGAACCAAAGTCTTCTTTCCTGTCAGCTCTCTCACCTCCATTAGAGCTGTTATTCTACTGTCTTCCAAGCTCTGATGGCTTCTCTTCTAGCTACACTAGAGGTGTGACTCTGAAAAACACTCTTTCTTCCACCTACTACCCAGACACCAGATTAATCCTTCCTCCTCTACACTACACCCAAGACTCTAAGAGTTATTGCTGAAAAGCATCCCCATCTTAGCTGGGCCTATGACTCTTCCCCCAATATTAGTCATGTACCAGGACCTACTCCCAATTCCTTCTGCATCTACAACTTGTAGTGTGAGATTGAACAGTAGGCATAGCATTTGTTTATTTTTGCCAGTTTATTTAAAAGAAACTTCTCATGTATTCCCAGGAACCCAAAATTCTAACGAGGGCTGGATTTCCATTATTTAAAGTCATGTTCACATAGTCACATTTATATACTAAAGAAAACTAAAAGTTTCATGAGAACTATCAAGACAGCAGGAGCCCAACTACAGAAGTGTAAGGGCAGCGTTCACCCACGCCTTGTGTCACAGTGTTCTATCTCTGGGGTTCTGCATGTCTCTTTTGAAACAAGCTTTGTTCTCTGTAACTGGATCTTGAATATGAATGCTATCTCTGACAGGAGGACCAAAAAATGAATGTGAATATGTTCAAAGTTTAGGACAGGATGATTAAAAATGATCTAGATTCAACTCTCAGAATCTTGCATTTCTACTGGTCTGCCAAACACCTTGATTACTTCTCCAAATGATGTCTGCTACCTGGATCAGCAGCCAACGGCACCCAACTCTGTTGACCCTGAACACGAGGGACTACAGTGCCCTGGGTCTTCCCTGTTACTTTTCTCCACCCTAGCATATAGAAATTTTCCAGAAGCTATACATTCTTAACAAGATCAGAGACATACATTCACCATCTCAAAACAAGTACAACCCTGAGTTCTTCTCCTTGCCCTGGCTGCTTTGTTATCAGAACTAAAGACTCACCAAAAATTAATGTATGAACCACACAATAAGGAGCTAAAGTGCAATTCCTCTTATAAATTCAACTTTAAAATTAAATGATTCTTACAATGAGGTTAGCAACTTATTCTAAATTAGTATTGTAATACATTTTAAAGATCACATGATAAGGCCTGTTTTATTCTGTAAGTCTAGCAATCTATGATCCAAAGAAATAAAATTCTGTATTTTAAACATTTTTTCTTTCTTACATATTTCTTTCTTACATACTAGATGGAATGGGAGGAGAAACCAAAAGTCTAAAAGGAAAAAGAGAACTAAGTTAGTGACCAGACATATGCAATATATGACATCTATGACTGCCACCTCTTTGTATAAATTGCCTTAGAATGATCTTAGAAAGTGAGCCTCGGGCTTGTTATTAAATTTTCATTGTGTCAAAAATTACATCTTAAAATGAGCACCTTGGGCACTGTCTGGTTTTCTTTTCTTAGTCTCAGATTGGATTGTAGTGTATATAATACAGTTACATCAGTTACTTGGTATGAGCCCTACCCCACACTTCAGGCCTCACACGTTACCTTATTATCTACATGGATGTTCTGATCCCTAGCTACTAGCAAACCATTAGACAGTTTCCTGGGCTGGTCCCAACCCTGGTGCCAATGAACAGTTCTTTATGGCTAGGGATTAACCTGGAAATGTGCTACCTGGTCCTACTCTCAAGGAGGAAGGACCACTTTGAATATAATATCACTATTCATGTTTGTATTTCTAAGAAGGGGTCTCCTTTTTTAAAAATCCAGCTTCAACAGCCTCTTTCCTTCCAGATGGTGCATAGAGCCAAGCCTGTCAGACACCCGTAGTCTCCTGCTGCCTTTTAATGCTGGGCCTTGATTGCTAATGACCCCCAGCTGGACTGGCTCCCCAACCCATTTAACCCCTCTCTGCTGGGTCCTCATCTCACACAGGGTGAGAGGCAGTGAGAGCTGGAAGTAGGGAGGTGCCAAGTCAGCCAGGACCTCCCGCTCTGTCAGAGCTAGTGGCGCGTTTCCCGGTACCATCATGGTGTACAAGATCGCTCCAGCAGAAAGCTCCTGTTAATATGATCTTCCCTATGTTGTCAGATAAATGCTACCATATTTCTGATTGTTAATATTTTATTTGACCAAGCCAAGATAACAGAGTCCCTGAAAGAGTGTTTCCTCTGGGGTCCAAGGGTTGAGGACTATAAGTATGAATCCCCTGAAATGTTAGTTTGGAAACTTAAAACTAAATTACACTGGAACTATCTTTTAGTCTAGTCAAACTTAGTGGTCAGAGCAGCTTATAGGTGTCAGTATAGAAAGTCACTGCAAAGAGGCATGAGTGAAAGCAATAATTCATTTCCTTGTCAAGGCCTCGGTCACTGTGTAACATAGGAGATACCCACTTTTGGATATGCTGGGAACAGCTGTATTTAATTTGGTTTACTTGGTTTGTTTTCATGCGACATGCTGGATTGTGCTTATAGCTACACTGGTCAGGTTACCCAGAAAAAGGGGATTTAAAAGGTAAAAAAAAGTTGATGGCATTTTTTTGTTGAAAGATCTTGAGTCTAGCAGAGAGATTTAGGTTTCTTGTGCCCTTCTCATGACAAAATAACCTTCTGTTAGAATAAAGGAGAGGGAAGGGCATAAGAGATCGTCATTTTGTTTACTGTTTTCATAATGGATTTTCATCGACCTCATATCAGATTGTAAGAAAATGGGACAAGTGAATTTAGTAGCTTTGTATGACCTTGAAGAACTGAAGTCCAAATAAAGTCTTGATCTGGGCAGAGATCTGAGAGCTCACTATTTTTATAAATTACTAGAGGCCCAGTGCACAAAAATTTGTGCACTGGGGAGGTCCCTCTGCCTGGCCTGTGCCCTCTCACAGTCTGGGACCACTCGAGGGATATCCACCTGCTGGCTTAGGCCCACTCCCCAGGCAATCAGGCCTAAGATGGCAGTCAGACATCCCTCTGGCAGCCTAAGAGTCCTCAGGGGATGTCCACTTGCCAGCGGGGAGCAGGCCTAAGCTGCAGTCGGACATCCTTAGTGCTGCTGAGAAGGCAGGAGAGGCTCCCACAACCACTGCTGTACTGGCAGCCTTCTGGCTTATTGCTGAGCAGAGCCCCCCTTGTGGGAGTGCCCTAACCACTCCTGCATTGAGCATCCGCTCCCTGGTGGTCAGTGTGTGTCATAGTGACCAGTCATTCCCAGTTCTGCTGTTAGGGTCAATTTGCATATTACCCTTTTATTATATAGGATTGTATAGGATAGAGGCCTGGTGCATGGGTGGGGGCCAGCTGGTTTGCCCTGAAGGGTGTCCCAGATCAGGGCAGGGTCCCTGCTGGGATGCCTGGCCAGCCTGGGTGAGGGACTGATGGCTGTTTGCAGGCTGGCCACAGCTCCCATTGACCCAATGTCCCAGCGAGGCTGGCTGGAATCAGGTTTCTGGGGTATATTTATCTTCTATAATTAAAACATTGTTGCCTTGAGCAGAGGCTATAGCTAGCCTAGGCAGGCAGTTTCCTCCATCGCTGGTGCAATGGGAGCCTCCTGTTTGCTCTAACTCCGTGGCTACCGGCCACCATCTTGGCTGGGTTAATTTGCATACCATCGCTCTGATTGGTTGGTGGGCGTGGCTTAGCTTGTGGCCGTGGCTTAGGTGTAATGGAGTGAGGGTCAGTTTGCATATTACTCTTTCATTAGATTAGATTACATGTTTCATGAATAGTTGGGACAACTGTAATTTTGCAGTGTACTTATTTTTTTTTTCCAAAAGGAAGCACATAATAGGAAAAATAATCTGAAAGTAATTATTTTCTATTTAACTTTGTTTCCCACAGATATTTCATATTTTTTTGGCTTTTTAGATTAAAACTGAAAGAACCAGAGTGATCTATTTTTCACCACTAATGCTGCATTGATTTCACTTTTGCATCTCCTTAGTTTAATTCAAGCAAAATCATACTTAAGATTTCATTGTAGTCTACTATTCAAAATCTTCACCTTTTCTCACATACACAACCTCACATACCTGCCATGCATTTGTGTGTACAATTTCCTCCAAATCATTTCCATCAAGTCATTCAGACTAATGACTGCTCTCTCTACAAGTAAAAATATTTTAGAATTTATGAACTTGGGTGGATGTTGTGCAGCTGTACAGTACTAACCTGTACATTACAGGTTTTGCTCACAGATAGGGAAAGGCTGAGTTGATGAAGTTAAAAATTCTGTCTTTTAGTCTGTCAATAACCTAATGACCCAGAAGAAGTTTCAGATTAGCTTCCCTTGAGCAGTATTGATATTTGAATGAATTGTGTTAGAACAAGGTTCTGGTGTAGTTGTGGAGAAATTTTACCCCTGAATCCTGAATGCATTTTGATTGGTCTCTTTAAATTCCAACAAGCCAGGAAGGTCAAATGGCATTTACGTCCAATTTGCAGATAGAGCACTAAGCAGTCTGAACTCTGTTGTCATAGCATCGTAAAGTTGGAAGGAACCTTAAAGAACCCCTTTTCTTGCTTTCACACTGATTTCATGCACAAACATCCATCAGGCACCCCTTTCACTGCACCCAGACACTCACACATTTGGAAGGAACATGACTCCAAAGAGAATAGCTCAGCATCTCCAGGTAAGAACACATGTTAATGTACCACACAACCACCCTCTTTTGAAAAATCATGGCATTAGTCCAACCCTCTTGATTTAAAATATGGCAGCCCAGGGGAGTAACCAAGTCACCCAAGGTCACATCAATATGTTCCAGAACTATGGTAAGGCCTTCTGACCCCAAGAATGGGGCTCATTTCATTACAACTTCTAGCCCTTTACACACTACAGCAGGAACTAGAACAAGGTCCCCAACTTAGAGAGCAAAGCATTTCTGGGAATGAATGCCCCAGGATCTCTTGTCACAAGGAATAAAGACCCCGTCACAGTTAGTTTAGTAAAACTAGCACTATCTGGTGTTCCATATCCTCAAGCACTTAAAAAGTCGTTTCAATCTTCAAAGGCATTCTTTCATTCCATTTTTATCTGCTTTTACCCAGGACATTGTTTCCTAGCTCTCAAGTAGTTCACTAGGTGATTTGCATCTCATTAGAAGCTCCAAAAATGACATCTTTCAGCCTGCTGCCTGGTGTTGTGGGTCTGCTCAGTATCAGACTTAGGGCTTAGATTTTTCATGTGGACATTTTCTAAAAAGCTGAATTAGTGATGTTTTCCGACTGAGTGCAGTTTGGGTGGCCATTTAGGCCTTAATTCTTGCCTCCTTACAGAGCTGACATAAGGGAACAAGCCATTGTTGGGAAGATTATAGATGAAGTCGGTCATTACCAAGTAAAGACACCAGGCTGAAAGGGAATAAAGCAGTTTAAAAACTCATAGATTCTTTGAAAAGATAAATAAGATTGATAAACCCTTAACCAGACTCAACAAGAAAAAAGAAAGAAAGATAGAGCCTTAGCCAATAGCTCAGTTGGTTAGAGCATTGTCTCCACACACCAAAGTTGTGGTTTGATCCCCGGTCAAGACACACAAGAACCAACTAATGAATGAGTAAATAAGTGGAACAACAAATCTTTCTCTCTCTCCCTCCCTCTTCCTCTCTCTCTGTAAAAAATAATAATAATAATAATTAAAAAAATATACATATATATATATATGAAAAAGAGAGAACTCAAATAAATAAAATCAGAAATGAAATGAAAAAGAACTGACACCAGAGAATACAAAGAATTATAAGAAAATATTATTTAAAAAAAACTATATGCCATCAAATTGGACAATCTGTAAGGAATGAATAATTCCTGGAAATATACAATTTTCCAACACTGAATCAAGAAGAAACAGAAAATCTGAACAGACCAGTTACAACCAACAAAATTAAAGCAATAATTAAAAAACTCAACAAACAAAAATCCTGGACCAGATGGCTTTACATGTGAATTTTACCAAACATTCAAAGAAGAATTAACATCTATCCTTCTCAAAGATAAAGACACTACATAGAAAGAAAATTATAGGCCAATATCGCTGGGTAACATAGATGCAAAATCCTCAACAAAATATAATAAACCAAATTTAGCAATACAATAAAAGACAGGAATGTCCACTTTTACCACTCTTATTCAACACTAGAGGCCCAGTGCACGAAATTTGTGCATGGGTGTGTGTGTGGGTGTGTGTGTCCCTCAGCCAAGCCCCTCTCTAATCTGGGACCCCTTAAGGGATTTCCGACTGCCTGTGTAGGCCTGATCTCACTGGGATCAGGCCTAAGTGGGCAGTCAGACATCCCTCTCACAATTAAGGACTGCTGGCTCCCAAATGTTTGCCTACCTGCCGGATTGCCCCTAACTGCCTCTGCCTGCCAGCCTGATCACCCCCTAACCACTCCCCTGCCAGACTGATCGATGCCTAACTATTCCCCTGCTGGCCCGATTGCCCCTAACTCCCCTCCCCTGCAGGCCTGGTCACCCCTAACTGCTCTCCCCTGCAGGCATGATCCCCCACAACTGCCTTCCCCTGCAGGCCATCTTGTGTCCACACGGGAGCGGCCATCTTTGACCACATGGGTATGGCCATCTTATGTGTTAGAATGATGGTAAATTTGCATACTAGTCATGATTAATTAGCATATCATGGCTAATTAGCATGTCCCTCTTATTATTGTGTTGGAGTGATAGTCAATTTGCATACTGGTCATGACTAATTAGCATATTCAGGCTAATTAGTGTATCCTTCTCTTATTATATAGGCTAGTATTGGAAGTCATAGCCTCAGCAATCAGATGAGAAGAAATAAAAGGCAGTCAAATTGGAAAGAAAGAAATAAAACTCTCATTATTTGCAGACTCTATGATACTATATATAGAGAACCCTAAAGATCCCACCAAAAACTACTAGAACTGATAAAAGAACTCAGTAAAGTAGCAGGATACAAAATTAATATCCAGAAATCAGTTGCATTTTTATGCACCAATAATGAACTATCAGAAAGGGAAACTAAAAAAACAATCCTATTTATAATTACATCAACAAAAGATGATACCTAGGAATAAACTTAACCTAAGATGTAAAAGACCTGTACTCAGAAAATTACAAGACACTGAAGAAAGAAATGGAAGAAGATACAAATAAATGGAAGCATATACCATGTTCATGGATAGGAAGAATTAATATTATTAAAATGTCCATGCTACTCAAAGCAATCTATAGATTCAACACAATTTCTATCAAAATACCAATGATGTAATTCACATACTAGAACAAATAATCCCTAAATTTTTATGTAACCACAAAAGACCCTAAATTGTTACAGAAATCTTGAAAAAGAAGAAAAAAGTTGGAGGAATCATGCTACCTGATATCATACAATATTATAAGGCCATAGTACTCCAAAACAGTATGGTACTAGCATAAAAGCAGACATATAGATCAATGGAACAGAATAGAGAACCCAGAAATAAACTCACACCTTCATGGTCAATTAATATTTGACAAACAAAAAGCAAAAACATACAATGGGGTAAATACAGTCTAGTTAATAAATGGTGTTCGGAAAATTGAAATGATACATGCAAAAAAAATGAAACTACACGACCTTTCTACACCATACACAAGAATAAACTCAAAATGGATTAAAGTCTTAAATGTAAGACTCAAAAGCATAAAAATCCTAGAAGAAAACATAGACAGTAAAATCTTGGACATTTGTCTTAGCAATACTTTTTTCTAATATATCCATGGGAAAAGGAAACAAACAAACAAACAAAATAAACAAATGGGACCAACATCAAACTATCAAGGTTTTGCACAACAAAGAAAATCATCAACAAAATGAAAAGACAACCCATGGAATGGAAGCACATATTCTCCAATGATACATCTAATAAGGGATTAATATCCAAAATTTATAAATAGCTTATTGAACTCAACACCAAACCCCCACCACACACACACACAAACACAAACAATCCAAATAAAAAATGGGTAAAGGACCTGACTAGACACTTCTCCAAAGAGGACATACAGATGGCCAATAGACATATGAAAATATGCTCAACTTCACTAATCATCAGGAAATGCAAATTAAAACCACAATGAGATATCACCTCACACCTGTCAGAGTGACTATTATCAATAAGTCAACAAACAATAAGTCTTGGCAAAAATGTGGAGAAAAGGGAACCCTCATGCACTGTTGGTGGGAATGCAGATTGGTATAGACACTATGGAAACAGTATGGAGGTCTCAAAAAAATTAAAAATGGAACTGCCTTATCACCCAGTGATTCCACTTCTGGATATATAGCCTAAGAAACCCAAAACACTAATTTGAAAGAATATATACACCCCTATGTTTATTGCAACATCTAATCTAATAAAAGAGTAATATGCAAATTAACCATCACTCTGAGACACCTAAGCCACGCCCACCAGCCAATCAGAGCAGCTGTATGCAAATTAACCCAGCCAAGATGGTGGCCGGCAGCCATGGAGCCAGAGCAAACAGGAGGCTTCCGTTGCACCACTGATGGAGTTGAAACTGCCTGCCTAAGCCAGGCAGGCCTCTGCTCAAGGCAACAATGTTTCAATTATAGAAGCCATGGAGCTGAAACAAATAGGAGGCTCAGTTGCCTGACTAGGCCTCCACTCAAGGCAACAAAGTTTCAATTATAGAAGATAAATAAACCCCAGAAACCTGATTCTAGCCAGCCTCACTGGGACGTTGGGTCAATGGGAGCTGTGGGCAGCCTGCAAACGGCCCTCAGCCCATCACCCAGGCTGACCAGGCACCCCAGTAGGGACCTGAACCCTGAAGGGGCTTTGGGCAGCCTGTAAACAGCCCTCAGACCCTCACCCAGGCTGGCCAGGCACACCAGCAGGTGCACATCCCCTAAGGGGTCCCAGACTGCGAGAGGGCACAGGCGGGGCTGAGGGACCCTGCCCCCCAAGTGCACAAATTTTTGTGCACCAGGCCCCTAGTTATTTATAACAGGCAACATATGGAAGCAACCCAAGAGCACATCAGTAGACAAGTGGATAAAAAAGTTATGTTACATATACACAATGGAATGATACTCAGCCATGAAAAAGGAAAATTCTATCACTTGTAAGAGCATGGATGGAATAGAGGGTATTATGCTAAGTGAAATAATCCAGTCAAAGAAAGATAAATAACATATGATTTCACGGAATATAAAGAACAAGATAGAAACAGACTCATAGATACGGAGAACAGACTGATGGTTGCCAGAGGGGAGGGGATTAGGGGGACTGAGTGAAAAAGGTGAAGGTATTGAGAACTACTGATGGGTGGTTACAAAATAGTCACAGGGATATAAAGTACAGCATAGAGAATATATTCAATAATATTGTAGCAACTATGTATGGTGCCAGATAGGTACTAGAAATATTAAGGAAAACACTTTATAAAGTATACTAGAGGCCCAGTGCATGAAATTCGTGCATGGGTATGGTCCGTAGGCCTGGCCTGTGATCAGGGCCATCTTCTCCAGCTGCCTGCAGTCAGTCCCACCCCCCACGGCCACCTACCCCTGGTAGCCTGTTCACCATCAGGTGATCGAAGCCTGCTGGCCAGGGGGAGGAATCGAGAGGTCAGTGATTCTGCCCACTTGGCAGCCCCACCCCCTGCTACCACCCACCCCTGGTTTCCCATTTGCCATCAGGAAATCAGAGCCTGATGGCCTGGAGAAGGGACTGAGAGGTTGGTTGTTTCCATTCACTTGCCAGCCTTGCCCCCACTGTGGGCCCTGTTCTGTGTGTGGAGTGACTGGCAGGGCGAGGGCCTTAGCCTGACACCACCCGCATTCCCCACCACTCACCCCCAATTCCCTATTCGCCATCAGGTGATCGAGCTTGCCAGCTGGGGAAAGGGACCAAGAGATGGTCAGTGTGCTTCATAGTGACTGGTCAAGTGGTCATTCTGGTCGTTTTGCTGTTAGGGTCAATTTGCATATTATTCTTTCATTATATAGGATAGAGGCCCGGTGCACAGATGGGAGCTGGCCAGCCTGCCCTGATGGGGGCCCTGGATAAGATAGGAGTCCCCACTAGTGGGAGGGCCAGCTAGGGTGAGGGGCCATGGTCATTCTATTCTCTGGTCATTCTGGTCATTCTGTCGTTTCAGTCTCTGAGCTTTCATTATATAGGATGATTGTGTAACCACTATGTTGTACTCTTGAAACTAATTCTATCTAATAAAATAGTAATATGCAAATTAGGCATCACTCCGTGACAAAGATGGCCACCCTCATGGCCACAAGATGGTCTCCCCCAGATGGAGGCGTCCAGTCCAGCTCAGCCCCACCACTGAAGTGGTCAGGCCTGTTAGCCAGGCAGATGACAGGGGAGGCAGGGACCCCAAGGGGAGGAACAGGCAATCAGAGGGTGCTGGTGGTCCTCTGCCCAGGCCAGAAGACTTCACCAGAGGCCTCAGGCATGGACAAGGGCTGAGCCAGTGATCAGAGGGGTATGAGGGTGCCCTACCCAGGCATAAGGCCTGGGTTAGAGGCCTTAGGCCTACACAGGGGCAAGGCCAGAGATCACAGGGACCTGGGCACTGCAGAGCCAGCAATCAGAGTGGCAGGGGCAGAGCCTGTGATCGCAGGGGTCTGGGCACTGGTGTAGCCGGCAAAACAGGGGTCTGGGGGTCCCCTGCCCAGGCTATAGCCTTCGCCAGAGGCTGCCAGTGGAGCAAGGGCAGAGCTGGCAATGGCAGGAGACAGGATCAGAGCTGGTGATCGCAGAGGCCTGGGCTCTGTGAAGCCAACAATCGGAGGGGTTTGGAGGTCTTCTGCCCAGGCCTGCAGCCTCAGGCAGAGGTTACAGGCCTGGGCAGGGGTGGAGCTGGGGTTGGAGGGGCAGGGGTAGAGCCAGTGATCAGAGTGAACTACAGAGGAAACACCTTTTCTTACCACTCATTGGCTAAGCTCCCTGCATGTCACTGGTAATATTCTTAGTAACTTGGGTAATAAGAATCCCTAAAGGTGATCTAGGGTTTTTCCACCACACTCCTGGAGAAAAAAAATGAAGGTCCACTGCTGGAGGGCTAAGAAATGTCATATCCTGCCCTAGCCAGTTTGGCTCACTGCATAATGCCTCAGCCTGCTGACTGCAGAGTCTGGGTTCAATTCTGACCAAGGGCATGTACCTAGGTTGCAGGCTCCACCCTGGCCAGGGCTAAGGTCAGGGCTCATGCAGGAGGCAACAAATCAAAGTGTTCCTCTCACTTTGATGTTTCTCTCTGTTTTTCCCTTCTCTTCCACATTCTCTAAAAATCAATGGAAACATATCCTCAGGTGAGGATAAAAAAAAAAAAAAAAAGAAAGAAAGAAAAAAATGTCATATCCTATGAAAGACACACCTTGAAAATTCCTAAAGAAAGTTGCCAGTTTTTCATGGTGAAGGGACTGGAGTCCGTGTTGATGAAAACACCTTGGTGGCTGTGGTGACTGGCAGTGGCTGCAGCAGCGGGGTGATGGGGCTGGTGGCTTCCCCTGATTAGCCTGGTCGCCTCCCACAAAGGGAGGCCAGAATGTGGCTTAGATCCACTCCCCGAGGGGAGCAGGGAGTGGGCCTAAGCCATCAGTAGGACACCCCCTGAGGGCTCCCAATATGTGAGAGGGGGCAGGCTGGGCTGAGGACCCACCCCCCCCAGTGCACAAATTTCATGCACCAGACCCCAGTACAAAATAATATTGAATATAGACTGTAATTGAAAAATAATTTTTTTTGTTTTGTTTTTTGCTAATCCTCACCTGAGAATATTTTTCCCATTGATTTTTCTTTTTAGAGATAGGAAGAAAGGAAGGAAAAAGGAGGGAGAGTGAAAGAGAGAGAAGGGAAAGAAGAGAGAGGGAGAAACATCGATGTGAGAGAGACACTCAATCGGTTGCCTCCCACGTGCAGCCCCACCAGGGCCAGGGATCAAACCTGCAACCTAGGTATGTGCCCTTGATGAGGAAACAAACCAGCAATCCTTTGGTCCATGGGCCAACACTCTAACCACTGAGCAAACCAACCAAGGTGAAAAATATTTTTAAAGTTTTTAACTCCTAGAAGCAGAGAGGGAGCATAATGCAAATCTTCTGAGTACTATGCACAGTTAGAAAAAAAGAAAGAAAGAAAGAAAGAAAGAGAGAGAGAGAGAGAGAGAGAGAGAGAGAGAGAGAAAGAAAGAAAGAAAGAAAGAAAGAAAGAAAGAAAGAAAGAAAGAAAGAAAGAAAGAAAGAAAGAAAGAAAGGAAGGAAGGGAGAGAGAAAATTCATAGCAAATCATTGCTGATCCTGTATAACTGACTAACCTTCTGCCTTTTGAACATTTTCAACTGGTTCCAATCTCCTGAGATCCCAAAGTTTTTGCCTTACATTTGTGTATTGCTTTAAAGAGAGTCCCACTTGGTGAGAATTGCTTTTCAGCTTTGACTTTCATTTATGTAGCAAAACCTCCAGAACAGCCCTGAGCAACGTCCTATCCCTGGAAACCCAAGATAAATGTTTCCCTGGTGAGCAAAATTGTTCTCTTGAAACAGGAGGAATTTTCCCAGTGTCCAGGGAAATTAGTGTCTGCTTTGGGTTCGAGCCATTTGATACAGTTTCCTGAACAAAGCAAATACCTGGCGATACCAGGAGCCCTACTTGGAATGCTTGACCTTCCCAGAATTCCTTCTGCCCAATCAAAACATCTCTGGTCCTCTGCTAACTTTTCAAGATGGCAGTTAGCTAATTTGCAAAACCGACCCAAATTCTTAGGAAAGGGTTAAGTCCCTGGGTTTTTTGATCCTGGCTATAGATTAAAATCATCTGGAAGAGGGGAGGAGGAGCTCTTTTTCAACAATAGCAAGGCCAGAGCCATAACCCTGACCAAATGAATTAGGATCTCAAACTGTGAGGCCAAGGCATCTGTATTTTTAAAAAGCACTTCAAGTGATTCTGACCTACAATCAGGGTGGAGAACCACTCTCATATAACCAGAATTATAACCTTTAGAAGAACCTGCTCTGCCTTAGGCACCATGTTTTTCTCTTTTATACATTATCTGTCATCCTCACTACAACCCTACTTAAATGATCATCAACACCAAGTTCAGACCATTAATAAGTGGTAGAGGGAGATTCATACTCATGTTTTTCTGACTCTGCTGCTTTTTCTTTCTTTTCATATTTCTCAAAGTATGGGACATGTTGGGCCATTGGTGGTTTTCAAATTGATTTAAAATGGTGGATGAATGTGACATTAAATGACACTGAAGCATGTAAAAGGAAATTACTCCTTTTTCAATTCTCAGTTTAAATTCTTCAAATTTAAGGTGAAAGTTGTGGTGGTGGTAGTATGCTTCCAAGTCTTCTCACATTTACTTACCTCTCTTTTTAACAAACCTTTTAAAAAGCCCAGAATATTATGTGGGAAACAGAAAGTAGCTCAGGTGTGATAATATTGTTTTGTTTTCATTGAATTTACTTTATGGTTTACTTTTATTTATGGCAAACGTTGCCCCTGCTCTTTCATTTTCAGTAATGAATAAAGTTTCATTTTTAAAGAAATGTATTTAAATAAAAAATGAAATTAGTTTTTTTTTATATTAAACAACTAGGGGCCCAGTGCACAAAAATTTGTGCACTCGATGGGGGTCCCTCAGCCCAGCCTGTGTCCTCTCGAAGTCTGGGACCCCTCAGGGTATGTCCACCTGCTGGTGTGCCTGGCTAGCCTGGGTGAGGGGCTGATGGCTGTTTGCAGGCTTGCCAAGCCCCCCAGTGAGGGGTATGACCAGCCTGGGTGAGGGGCTTAGGGCCATTTTCAGGATGCCCACAGCCCCTTCAAGGTGGGTGTCCCCCCTTGAGGTGCCTGGCCAGCCTGGGTGAGGGGCTGAGGGCCATTTTCAGGCTGGCCACAGCCCCTTCAGGGTTTGGGTCCCTACTGGGGTGCCTGGACAGCCTGGGTGAGGTACTGAATGCTGTTTGCAGGCTGCCCACAGCTCCCATTGACCCAAAGTCCCAGTGAGGCCAGCTGGAATCAGGTTTTTGGGGTTTATTCATCTTCTATAATTGAAACTTTGTTGCCTTGAGCAGAGGCCACAGCTGGCCTAGGCAGGCAGTTTCCTCCATCGCTGGCCTCTTGTTTGCTCTAGCTTCATAGCTGCTGGCCGCCATCTTTGCTGGGTCAATTTGCATACCATCGCTCTGATTGGCCAGTGGGCATGGCTTGACTGGTGGGTGTGGCTTAAGTGTAACGGAGTGAGGGTTAATTTGCATATTACTCTTTTATTAGATTAGATAGTACAGGTGTCTTGAATATAGCAAAACAGGTTTAAGTGGTAAATGAATGACAGAAGTTTGAGAAATACTTCCTTATAACATGCTAACTTTAAAAGTAGGTATCTCCCTTGGCTGGCATGGCTAGTGATTGAGCATCAACCCATGAACCAAGAGGTCACTGGTTCAATTTCCAGTCAGGGCACATGCCTAGGTTGCGAGCTCGATCCCCAGTATGGGGTGTTCAGGAGGCAACCAATCAATATGTTTCTCTCTCATCAATGTTTCTATCTCTCTATCCCTCTCATTTCTCTCTCTCCAAAAAAAGTCAATAAAGACATATTTTTAAAATAAATAAATAAAATAAAATAAAATAAAAGTAGGCATATACACACCTGTCACACCAGATAGGCAACAACTTGTTTCAGCCAGGACCTATGAACTTTGTGGTTGCTTCTAGCAAAGGTGGAATCCTGAAACAAAAAGCTAATAAATGTGGGGGGTGGGAAAGGTTGTACATTCTCTCAGAAGTAATCAATGAAATGCAAGTCAAAGCACAAATGGCATGCCACTTTTTCACCTATTGAACTGTCAGACTTTTTCTTAATGCTGTCTCATCTCTAAGAAACAGGTAAGCTCGGGTACAGGTGGTAGAAGGATAGTTTGCTATACACTTTCCGGATGGCAATTGGAAATGCAAATCATAATCATACTCTTTGGGCAGTAACTCTATTTATAGGAATTTATCCTAAGAAAATAATCAAAGATCAAACCGTTATCAGTGGAAGTAGAGTTCTTGGGGTACCACAAGGAAAAATTTCCTGAAGTCCCCACATGAGGATGGCATTTCATGGAAAGCTTTATTGATGATGTCAAACCATGAGGGTTCCCCCTCCAACGTCCTATCTCTGTCTGTGCCTCCATGGAAAAGATCCAATCTTGCCTTCAGCAAGGCCAGAATAAAAACCAGTGTCCCGAGTCTCTGTTCCATATTACAGCCCAGTCCAGCATCTGACTAGCTTAGCTTGTGTTCCCAGCTGCAGTCCGTTGTATGTGAAGTCTGCACAGCATGGCCATGGGCCAAGCAGTTGCTTAAAGCCATAGGCTATGGAGAAAGAAGAGGTTAGTACACGGGTGAATGCAGGTCACAGAGCAAGAGAGCAAGCGCGAACAAGAATGCAAGAGAAAGGGAACTCTTTGTCTGGGGATTTTAACCTTCAAAGATTTTTCAGGCTTGCATTGGGGTCTATTAGCCAATCTATTGTTCCGCAGGCTAGACTGACAGACAAGCGCCTTCCCTTATCACCCCAACTTTACAGCGCATGCGCCTATCTCCCTTTTTGCTGGATCCCTTCCCGCAGTGATCTGCCGGGAATGGCCCGGTGGCTCCCTAGGGAGTGTGAAGTTACAGCTTCCTGGAGAAGCTGCCCAGATGACCATGCTGACAATGTCTGACTTCCTTTTGCTCTCATCCTATTATTAATACTAATAAATTACGACGATAACAAAGCTATATGTATTCCTCAAAGTATTACTTGTTATAGAAAAACATTGCCTCGAATAGTACATTGTATAAATTAATCATGGATCATCTATTAAATGAAATACCATACAACAATTAGAAATGATGCCAGAATAATCTGGAATACAGATAAGAAACTTAGTCTAACATTTGCTCTAGCGCGAGGTTGAGATAAGGAGGTAGGACAAAAGATGGACTTTTCACTGCTTAACTTATTTGGGCATTATATTCACTTATTGGGTTTTTTTTTTAAAATACCAACTATACTTTAATAAAAAATTTTAAAAATGTAACTCTAAAAGAAAGATACTCTTTTTAAAGTAGATTAATATCATGGAACAATATTTATGACTCTATTGTTAAGTGGGAGAAGCAGTAACAAATTACTGATCCTGATATTTGTGGGGGGTGGGAATGTTAAAAGAAGTGAATACATATTTCCCAGAAAAATATCAAAAGGATAAAATACTAATGAACTTCCTTTTTAAGGAGCTGACTTTATCTCCCTCCTTGTTAGACTACAGGTTCTCCAGATGTGTTCCAGGATAGAAAAGGCTCCCTTCCTGTTGGAAGCCTTGGCAATAACATCCCGACTTACAGAAGCAAAGAGTAGGTTACATAGATGGGGCAGATCTTAACAAGAATGATGAACAGTTACCATTCATTCATTCATTATTTGAGTGTGTGCCAAACCCTGAACTACGAAACAGTTTCAGGGAAAATTATTACCACTTCTCTAATTCTTAAGAGGAGAATTCCTTATAGACAATTTATAACTCTGGCATCTTCCACGGGCACTAATTTAACTCAGGGATGTTTACTTTGTAGCCATTTTACAATTTTGAAGAAGATTGTTCATGACATAACATGGCAACTGGGAAAATGTGTAGCCTTCCTTTTATCTTAGAAAGGAAGATCTGAATTACATGCACCCCAAGAGAAAATCTCTCTTCTGGTTGTGTTTGTGTGTTTTACAAAAACCTACTGAATTCCTCAGTCCCTCCTGAAGTCAGACATGGAACGGTAAAAAAAAAAAAAAAAACTTGTAAGAACATCTCAGTAAGAAACACGCATCATAATAGATGGCCTAGTCCTTGGGATTTGGAATCAAAAGGCCTGAGTTCTAGCCCTGGCTCTGAAGGGAGACTGGCAGAAGAGCCCAAACTCCCTGGGCCTCAGACCCCGCAGATGGAAAAGCAAGGGGTCTTTTGTCAGCAGGATGTTGGGAAATCTGAATTCTCAGTTGGACTTTGCCTCGGACCTGCGGTGTGATCTCTGAATCTCCCTATCCTTCTGCTATCTCTATGGGGTTAACAAATGAGATGAAATAAAGAAAAAGATACTTTGCAAAACAAGATTTGCTACCTACAAATGAAGCTCAGAGCTGGAAAAGACAGGTCCTCTTATTGGAAGCTATTTCATGTAAGTGTCCACTGAAGTACCAGGTAGCATGGTCAACCAGCATTAAGGAGAGAGATCATTCAGTTGACAGCTGGGCTACTGTCCCCTCCAATTGACCTGACAACTTTGGTCAGAGAAATGCTGTGCCTCCTCTTAGGCATGGAGTTGACAAGCTCTATATACTAGTCACATAATTCTAAATCTACGGGGGGGTATATCTCATAACTCCATTTGGGATTTGCTATCTGTAAATCTAGAACACAGCGCACTCTGCTTCAAGGAAACGTTTTACTTGGCAAGTGACTCTGAGAATGCCTCACCCACAAATGGCAACCAGATTGCAGTCATACTATTCAGAACACACCCATGCCTGCCGAGGCCTCCAGGGAAGGTGCAAAGGACAATGGCTATCTTAGCGTGCTCTCTCCCAGGAACCCTGCTCACTGCCTGTCCATTCCTCAGGGGCCTGGAAATCAACTTCCCCACCAAGCCAGGACAGCTGGACTGTATGCCCCATCCTGCTCCCCATTGTGGCTGTTCTTCCTTCACTGGAATCCTGCTAGGGAAATGTACCAGAACTGGCACAGCTGTAGTAGATGATGACAAGCGAAACACTAAGTGTCAGGGGACAATGTTGGGAAGAGCATTTGTAGCCAAAATAGCCATAACTCAACAGGTCAGATAGAGTAGAGGAAGTCATTTCCTTCTTCACCTCAGACCTTAGGGGAGAGCAGAATGCCTCAGCTGTGCTTGAATTAGGGTTGCTAGACTTAAGGGGGAAGAAGGCACACAGATAGATTTGAATTTCAGATAAACAACCAATCACTTCTTAATATAAGTATGTCCCAAACATTACAAAAGATGTACTTACATTTAAAAGGTATTGGTTATCTGAAGTTCAAATTTAATTGGGTGCCCTGGCAACTCTAGCTTGGATATACCTGCATGTTCAATAAAGAGAACTGAAATATTAAATTTCCAAACCAGTTGCTAAAGTTATGTTATGAAGCCATCAGTTGAATTCAGCTATTAGTCTCTCACCAAGGCCTTGGCCAACTGTGCACCCACAACGTGTGATGGTTTCAGATTAGAGAAAAAGGAGTATGCATTTCCCACGCTCCTAAAGCTCCATTCAGAATTCTCCCATTTTCTGGCAGATTTATCTTCAGTTTCCTATGAGGTTCTGTGATGACTCAAAAAAGAAAGGTGTTTAAGGTCTCAAATATGAAATCGGGAGGTGCTGGAGTGCAGGGAGTCTTGTAACAGAAAGAAACCTATGTTCGCTACAAACTGGTATTCATAACAATATACTTTCTTTTTTTAAATATATTTTATTGATTTTTTACAGAGAAGAAGGGAGAGGGATAGAGAGTCAGAAACATCAATGAGAGAGAAACATCCATCGGCTGCCTCCCGCACTCCTCCTACTGGGGATGTGCCCACAACCAAGGTACATGCCCTTGACCGGAATCGAACCTGGGACCTTTCAATCTGCAGGCCGACGCTCTATCTACTGAGCCAAACCGGTTAGGGCGACAAATATATTTTCAAGAAGCACTATAGAGAGGTATTTCATGGATACCTGGAGAGTTTTGCTCAACTTACAAACATGTAAGGTGGAAATCAGTCACTTTCAGAGTATGAACTTCATTGTCTTCAGAGTAAATGACGGATATTCTAATGTGTATCTTCAAACTTGGATTGCCCAGTTTATCTACAAAAAATAGTCAAGTGAAATAGGTAACTGCCAGATAACCATCCTGTTTTGTAACTCATAAGCAAACTGGCTCAAAAGCTGACAGACAGGGGTTCAGGCTTCTATTCTGACACAGAGTAGACTTTTTTACCTATAGTTTCTTCATCTTTTGAAAGACAGAAGAATTTTTGTCCTACATGCTTCATCGATTTTTGTTTATTTTAAAACTTTTTTATTTTTTAATTATGTTTTTATTGATTTTTGAGAGAGAGAAGAAGGGAGTAGGGAGAGAGTGATAGAAACATTGATGAGAGAGAAACATGGATTGGTTGCCTCCTGCATGCCCCCTACTGGGAATCCAGCAGCAACCTGGACATGTGCTCTGACCAGGAACCAGACCAGTGACCTCTTAGTGCATGGGTCAAGGTCAATACTCAACCACTTAGCCACAAAGGGTTGAGCTATTTTTAAATTTTTATCAGAAAAATCATGATAAACTTCTCAATGTGCATACATGTTTGGGTTTAATCAATGCGCTATATGCTATTTGTGTTTTGCTTCTTTTTCTGGATTTTGAACTTTCATCAATCAGCACCATATCCATATTTATCCTTATTGATATCTTCATGGTATATCATATTTATATCTTGGAGTTAACTTCTTCCCAATTATTAAATACTTATGTTTGTAGCTTTTTTGCTACTACAAAAAGTGCTGTCATATTCATCTTCATACAGATCCTCTTTTTTTTTTATTTTTGGTTTAACTTGTTGGGACATGTTCAGCTTTTGTTATATTTTGTCAAGTTGTACTTCAGGGAAGGTGGAACCTATGGGCCAGTGTACCCATAGGTTGTGGGGTCTCTCCCACAAGGTCTGTTGACCTTTTAGTTTATCCTAATTAATAGAAAGGCAGTAGTAATTATTTAATTAAAGCTCCGGCTGAACATTTTTCAATATATTTTTTCATAATTGCATTTCAATATATATGAATATGCCTGCCTTTCTCTTGATTCAGGCTTTCCACATTCTGGATTGTTGACTTTTGTGTGTATATTTTTTTTTCATTGGTTTTATCTTCCTGTTGCATTTCCTCTCATCTTAGCTTTGTTACTGTTCATCACATACAATAATTTAATATAATCAAACCTCCTTGTCTCTATCTTCTTCCACTGTTTTAAAAAAAATCTATTTCATTTCCTTCTAAGATTTTTATAGGAATGTTTAAAATGTTTAACTACATAACTCATCTGGAATTTATTGATGCCTGTGAGAATCAAGAGGTATATTGAGAAAAGTAAAAAATTTAGAAATTAAAACAATAAAACTAATTTCTGTCCAGCAGCATTAGCTTAAGGTCTTAAGCAAGTCACTTACGTCTTCTAATTCAGTGTTCTCTATTAGACCGAAGGCAAGGACCTTGTCTTATTTCTCTTTATCTTCCCCACAATATCCAGCAAAGTAACCTTACATTTAGGTATCTTGTGTATTTAAGTTACTTTTTTTTTTTTGCATATTGCTATCAAATTGTTTTAACAGCACTCATTGAATCATGATTCATATCCCAATTATTTATTTGGTTGCTTATGATTAGTCATGTATCAATGACACTCAGATTTGCCCCAATGGCAAAGCACCTAAGAGTTGTAGCACTCTTAACAAAACATCTGAAATATGGAGATATTAAAGTTAAAATAAAGAAAATGAAAATTTGATGCTAAATCAGACAGCAGCTTATACTAGTTTCTAGTATAGTATAGACATCAGATGTTTGTCTGTTTTTAATTTATGGGAGAAAATTTCAAATTTAGGAAATTCTATCCAATAATGTAATTCCTTCTAATAATCAGGTAAGGAAAATCTTCAAACAAGTTGTTCAAGAGCAAAAGTTGAAAACCACATTTTATATTAGGCATTCCCAGTTGAGAATATAAATAAAAGCCATTGATCAAGTATTAACACTATTTAATCCAATAAAAGAGCAAATATGCAAATTATCTCAACTAAGATGGCCACAGCCACGGAGCTGGAGTTGCCCCGGGCAATGGAGGAAGCCAGGGCCCTGCAGGCCCTGAGCTCTACTCAAGGCTACAAAGTTTCAATTATAGAAGATAAACAAACCCCAGATATCTGCTGGGCTGGGACCTTGGGTTGCCAGGGGCAACCCAGGCTTTGAGCAGGGGGAGGCGGGGAACCAAGGCAACAAAGTTTCAATTATAGAAGTTAAATAAATCCCAGATACCTGTTTCCAGCCAGGCACCCCAGTAGGGACCTGAACCCTGAAGGGGCTGTGGGCAGCCTGAAAATGGCCCTCAGTCCTTCATCCAGGCTGGCCACACCCCCATGGGGTGAGGGTCCCTACTGGAGGGGCTTGGCAAGCCTGCAAACAGCCATCAGCCCCTCACCCAGGCTGGCCAGGCACGCCAGCAGGTAGACATCTCCCAAGGGGTCCCAGGCTACGAGAGGGCACAGGCCAGGCTGAGGGACCTCCTCCCGACCCCCCCCCCCCCCGGGCCTCTAGTGTAAATATAAAGTTCAGCTAAACCAAGCTGAACTCAAAAACTCTTTAAGTTTAGTCTTTTGAGTTGACAAGGTTGGAATTCCTATAACATTAGAAAGTCTAAAGGAGATACATGTCAGATCTCCAGTGCATGTTCACACCAGCAACCTTAACACTAGATGCTTCTGTTTATCAGTTTATAAATCAGAAGAGAAACACAAAAGGACCTCACAACCTCACGTGCTACCATCGTAAAGACTATGGATTTTGCAAAGCAAGCAGGAGCTGGGCATGTTGGAACTATCAGAGGAAAAAAGGAAAAAAAAAAAAACAACACATTTCAATTCTGGATTCCTTGTTCTCTGAGGAGGATGATAACCAGTGTAAGAGGCTGGAGTCCTGTTCTCTGCACAGAGTTCTTGGAACTGTGGACAGGGTTGTCTGCTGAGGCTACCAGACCCCTCTGCCAGCAACATCACTTTGCTATGCTAATTAATATTTTTTTCATGGAGCTTACTTTTACAAGACATTTGACTTTTTTTTTTTTAAAAGAATGTTTTGTGTTAAGAAAAATAATAATGCTGTTTGTAGTTGTTTCTTACTGCTAGAACGGGAGTTAAAGAGCTAGGGTTGGGATCCCACTCTGCCACTTGATCTGGGATGAGTCATTCAACATTGTAGACTTCAGTTTCCTTTTCTGGGAGGAAAAAAATGATGGACAGTTTCTAAAATCCTATATCTTTCCAGTAGTCTTGTTCAAATATAAATAAATGTGTTCTGATTCAAGAAAAATAAAAATGCAAGACTTCCTACTTCAGAAACTGATAATTCACTATTCATAATGGTCCTTACTGAGTCATTCTTCACTTAGAAATTCTCCCTAGGTTTCCTTAAATAGTAGAAATCTCTAGTGAAGTCAAACTGTGACTACAAATCTCCAACTCTTTTTTATGAATCATTAGCTTATGATATGCACTTGGTCTGTGAAAATGGTATTTCTTCTCTAGACTATGACATTCGTGAACAAGATTCTACAGCAGTTGTGTGTATGTTGACAAGAAGTTAGAACTGCTGAACCCTGGTTTAGATATAGTGCCAAAAAGACAGCCGATTCCACAAAAATCATCTGCCTGGAAGGGAAATAAATTATGACCTCATTGAACACGTGGTTTCTTAATCCCCAGGGCACTCTTGGTCCAGGATTCTGAAATTAGGAATAACACAAAGAGACTGCTCCATGAAATCAGGCAATCATCCTTTCCCCTTCTCCCTTGCACTACCTCCAGAAACTGTACGGATCAATGGCATTGTTCAAAGCATTTCAGTAAATACTAGCTCAAGCCGTTTTCCTACAAAATATATCCCACCAAAAAGTTTGCTTCTCCTCTACTCACGAGTGTGTGTGCTCCAGATGTCTTTGAACTCTCACTGTCGGATGTGGTGCAAACCATCCCAGATTGCCTTCATTGTCCTGAGTTATCTCACTAAGGGCACTTTCTACTCTGCAAAGGCTGCTCACCACCCTCTCCTTCAGCGAGGACAAACCAGCTTGCTTTATGTCACTCTTGACGGCTGATTCAGATAAAAAAGATGAAGGCAAAGTTACAGACAGTATCTCTTATTTACACTTAGCAACCCCTGTGTGTTTGTTTTTTTAGGATAATATTTCTCTAATAATAGCAAAGCTCTAACATGTCCATTAAAATGAGACACGGTTTCTACTAAGTGCATTTCTATGAAGAGAAATGTTTCACGCAATTTTCCCAAAACCTCGGATGGTTTACAGTGAAGTTTTGCTATCTTGTTGCAGGTTCAGAAAATGGTCTTGCACAGAAGCAGCGAACACCTCGCCGAAGATGTCAGCAGCCCAAAATGCTGAGTAGCCCCGAGGACACCATGTACTATAACCAGTTAAATGTGAGTTCAAAGTGGCCATAAAGCTGTTTCACTGGCTTTGTTTCCAGTTAATAATTCTGTTATTAATACCTGTTCCAGCCCCTCCAGCCCCACCCCCACCCTCTTACGCTCTCGTCTTGAACATGTGCTTAGGCTCTTTATCTGTTGCTTTCATGTCAGGATGTCTGCCTTCACGGTGAATAATTGATGTGGTTTATCAAAGACGAGCAAGATGCATGCTTCATCAGGCTCACTTGAGCCCTTTGATCAAAAAAATTATGCTGTGACTTCTGATATTATCAGCATCTGCTTGCATTCAACACAAAATCACTTTGAATTAAAAATTAACGACTTGCTGCTTTGCTTTGACTGTGTGTTCTTGGCCCTCTCCACAGGGAACTCTAGAATATCAAGAGAGCAAGAGGAAGCCAAGAAAACTTGGGTAAATATCTGTCTTCTTAGTTCTAAGCAACTGTAAACAGAAGGGGTCCTTTGTGATATTACAGAAAATGCAAAACTTTCCTGAGAGGCTTCTAAAAAATATGCAATGGGAATATCCCCGCTCTTGTTGACATTGAAAACTACTTTTCACAGTAGCAAGAATACAGAACTTGAATCTATTCTGTCTGAAAAGGCTGGACTTGCCATCAAAAGGCAAATGTTATTTCCTCATAAGGGGAAACGTGGCGGATTGTATAAAACTCTCCCACAAACAAAATCCCTCCACACAGGGCAAATAGGTGGCTTCCCCTTCATTACCCTAACCCTGGGCCTTAAAGGTACAGGAAAATTTCCTCCACTGGTTCGACAGGAGATTCTAAGGAGTTTGAGCTCATTTAATTGTTAGCATCTCAGTTGAGAATAAGAATGAGGTAGGTAATTGGTTCTAGTTTAAGAACTGGAAGCGGTCAGGAGGGGAGCTTTCTCACCTGGAGAAAAGCAGATGGAGAAAGGCCAGATAATTCACATACACAAGTTTCAATATGATCACCATTTCCAAATACCACTAAATTGGGCCATTATCAGTGTGTGACTCAGAGGTGAAAGGCTTTGCATATCAGGTCCCTGTTCCTCTGTGCTGCAGGACTCTGGGCTACCCTAAGCTGTTTCACTGGCTATTTCCCATCCCAGCCCCAGTGTTGGGACCCAACCCTGTTCCAAGTACTCAAACAACTTTAGATGCCCCAGAGACAGCCGTAGCATTTCTTTTTCTGCCAAGCTCTTTTCTTTGTTGTAGCCAAGTCAAAGTGCTTGATGGTGAAGATGAATATTACAAATCTCTGTCGCCTGTGGACTCGACCCCGGAGGAAGACAACTCAGACCACCCTTTCTTTTTTCCCTCGTCCTCAAAAGGAGCATCTTCTGCTCAGCACTGAGTTGTCCTTCCTGCGCCTCAAGTCTGTTGAGGGTAAGCACAATCATGGTGATTGACTGTCATTTAATAAGAAAGCACTGTAGTGGGGTCAGCCTCTTTGGATACATGCTGGAGCCTTTCTAAACAACTTTTAGATTCTTGACCATTTTCTCATAGCTCCATCACCTTCCCCACATCTGCTTTGTAGCTTGGTCTGCGTAATCCCTTCTTTTCTCAAACTATGAGTCTCTTGGGGACACAGAGCGCAGTAATAATCATCATTCATGCCCCCATCTAAAAGGGTAACAATCTCACCATCAGCCAATTGTGGACACTGATTATATTTCTTTATTTTTTTCTACCATGTCCTTCCATGCAGAATCTGCCCGTGTGAAAATCCAGAGGTTCCTTTCCTCCTCACCTCTCCATAACATTCCTTCCCCTTTGCTGGTCTTTCTACCCTGCCTGCCTCTCCCCAGGGGCAGGACTCCACTGCTGAGGGCCTCCATGCTGGAAGAGTATACCAAGGACTCCTAGGCCTGTATAATTTTTTGAAAATTTAGGGAGAGAGCCCTAAATTTTTTAGGTTCTTCCTATAAGGCAAATGAACTCCTCTCTTGCTAGTTATTAAGGCAATAAAGCCTTTGCCTCTTTACTTCACCTTGTCAAGACACCCCCATCACCTTAGCAATAAAAGGAAGTGTGTTGGAAAGAATCTTTGGACCTATCAGAGACCCTGTCACATGGTTTTGTAACTTTCCACTCTCTGGTCAACTGTCTGCGGGATCATCTTCTCTCTTCATCTCTGTGTGCACAGATCTCACAGTGCTTGGCACAGAGTGGACATCCAGTCAATGCCCACCATGACTGAGTGGAGAGACCTGGTTACACAAACATATCTGATAGGAAAGTTACTTTTAATTATATGTTATATGTGATTAATCACTTTTATTATCCAATAAGTTCTGATTTGTAATTCAAGGTTGGGCTAGTCTTATTGTAATGATGTTATATTATACGTTATAATGCTGACTATGATTCAACATGCAAAACGATATGTGAGGTTTCTGTGTGATGTAAAAAACCTACAAGACCCTTTCCCTAGAACTAATATTCTTAACTTTTTTTTTTATGTGGCAGATAGTGCACATGGAAGTACTCAGATTTTGAGAGACATAAACTTGAGGAAATAGGAAGACAAACTTTTCAGAATTTTAAAGGGAAGAGTTTTAATAAGCATTTTACAAACATAAATAGTGAAATAAGGCATTTAAAGATCTCAGAAATTGTAATTTTACGAGAAAAAGAAAGAGCCAATTATTCAATAGTCAAATTTTACTTTTTAAAAACTGAGTCAATTTTTTTCCCAGACCTTCACCCCAAAGGTAATGTTTTTAAGGCATGTGAGTAGAGCAGAAGAAACACAAATGAACATCATTTTATTGTTTAAAAATAATATATAGATTTTAGCATTATTACTAATATAAGTATTTTTGGAAATTTTACTTTTATCATGGAGTTGTCTACTTTTGATTTGATAATATTAGCTGCTTTTCAATCTGTGGAATAAAAATGATCATAATTTCCCACTAGTCCATGTACAACATAATTGTATACTTGCCTTATTTCTAATTAAAATCCTATGTAATAAAAGGGTAATATGCAAATTGACCCTAACAGCAGAACCACTGGGAATGACTGGTCACTATGACACACACTGACCACCAGGGGGCAGACACTCAATGCAAGAGCTGCCCCCTGGTGGTCGGTGCACTCCCACAGGGGGAGCTCTGCTCAGCCACAAGCCAGGCTGATGGCTGTCAGCACAGCAGTGGTGGTGGGAGCCTCTCCCGCCTCCTCAGTAGTGCTAAGGATGTCTGACTGCAGCTTAGGCCTGTGCCCTGCTGGCAAGTGGACATCCCCCTGAGGGCTGCCAGGCTGCCAGAGGGATGTCTTACTACCAGCTTAAGCCCAATCCCCTGGGGAGCAGGCCTAAGCCAGCAGATGGACATCACCTGAGGGGTCCCAGACTGTGACAGGGCACAGGCTGGCCTAAGGGACCCCCCCGAGTGCACAAATTTTTGTGCACTGACCTCTAGTATATTTATAAGTAAATTTTAAAAGGAAATAGATGTTATTATCTGTATATGTAAAAGGCTAATATGCAAAGTGTCCCCTTGGGAGTTCAACCTGGAGACTGGGAGTTTGCTCGATTGCTATGATGTGCGCTAACCACCAGGGGGCAGCATGGAATGAAGGAAAGCCTCAGCCAACACCCAGAAGGCCAGATTAGCCCTGATTGCCGACCAGGCCTAGGGACCCTACCTGTGCATGAATTTCATGCACTGGGCCTCTATTAAAAATCATACTTCAGAAGCTCTATAATAATTATTCATTGCCACAGCAATAATTCCTAGCACTGCATTAGAAATACTGTTCACTATTAGCTACAGCATAGATAAGACAGACTCTAGATATTATTTTTCAGCTAGTTATAGTGCCACAAACTCAAAAAGCAACTCTTAAAAGGAATTGATGAGAATGATGTAAGCTGGAATCTCATAAATGTCTTATTAATTTTAATAAGCACATGGCAAAAACAAAACCACAGTAAAAGAGTACAGAGAGTTTGTAGTGAAAAACTATCTTCTCTTGCCCCTGCCTTAGTCCTTATCCTAAGAAGCAATCTTTTTTTTTATTATTGTTTCTAATTTTAATTATTTTCATGACTTCTAACGTGTCTCTAAATAATTTGCTTCTATGTTCTTGATTTACTATTTTAGACAATATCTACTCTTTCTATGAAAGATGTGTGTTTTATCTTAATTCCTCCCTCCTCTCTCTTAACTTTTTCCAGCACTTACAAATTTATGTTTAAATTTTTGTTGATTGCTTTTTGAACTTTAAATTATATAATTAAACACCTATTTTTGTGCCATTGACTTTAATAGTATCTCTATGAGGCTGCCTTATATGAAAAAACCAATAGGCTGAAAGATAATGTTAAGTGAATAGAATAATAGACCCAGGACAAAACAGAAATAATTCTGAGGATAGCACAGTTTTTTTTTTTTAAACGTTACTGTAAACTTCTGGTGTTCATGTTCTGAGCAGCTGTTTCTTCTTCCATTTTAGTTCATCTGCATATACCAGTATGCCTCCATCCACTTTTTAAAACTTTATTTTAAAATATAATTACATATATAGAAAAGAATACAAATTAGAAGATGCAGCTCAGTAAGTTATCAGAAAATGAATATCTATGTGACTGCTCAAAGTACAGTCAAGAGTAGAAAATTGTCAGCACCCTAGAAGTCTCCCTCATGTCCCTTCCCAATCACTACTACCCCCAGCCACCTCCCTAAAGATAAGCACTCCCATAGCTTTTTTAAAAATATATTTTATTGATTTTTTGACAGAGAGGAAGAGAGAGGGATAGAGAGTTAGAAACATCAATGAAAGAGAAACATCAATCAGCTGCCTCCTGCACACGCCCTACTGGGGATGTGCTTGCAACCAAGGTACATGCCCTTGACCAGAATCGAACCTGGGACCCTTGAGTCCGCAGGCTGATGCTCTATCCACTGGGCCAAACTGGTTAGGGCACTCCCATGACTTCTGTGATTTTCTTTTTTCTTTTTTTAATATATTTCTTTATTGATTTCAGAGAGAAAGGGAGGAGAGAGAGATAGAAACTTCAATAATGAGAGAGAATCATTGATTGGCTGCCTCCTGCTTACCCCCACTGGGGATTGAGCCTGCAACCCATGTATATGCCCTTGGACAGAATTGAACCCAGGACCCTTCAGTCTGCAAGCTGATGCTTTATCCACTGAGCCATGCCGGCTAGGACCGTGATTTTCTTTATAGTTTTATCACTTACATGATCCCTAAACTCTATAGTTAGATTTTTAATATATCTATAGCTAGGTTTGGGGAATTTTATATAAATGGAATCATGTAGTAGGTCATTTTGGGTCATTTTGGGTCTTGTTGTTTTTTTAAATTTAATGTTATAATTGCTAGTTTCATCTAGTTGTGGAATGTAAATGTAGTTTATTCATTTTTATGATTTCAGTATATGAATATGTCATAACTGATTTACCCATTCTACTTTTGATATATAAATATGAATTGTTTGTAATTTGGGGCTATTTTGGAAGTTACTACTACCAACATTGTTATATGTGTCTTAGTGTATATTTGTATGCATGTCTGTTGACTATCTAGGATTGGAATTGCAGGTTTCTAAGGTAAACATATCTCACTTTAGTATGCAATGCCAAGTTGTTTTCCTGAGTGATTGTAGCAATTTACAATCCTGCCAGAGGTATAAGGAAGCTGTTATTGGTCTGCATTCTCACCAATTCTTGCTATTATCAATCTTCTTCATTTGGCCAGTCTGATGGGTATATAGTAGAATTGAAATTATAGCTCACATATCACCAATATTTTGTTGGTTTTATTCCTATAAACCATGTATAATTTGATATCATTTAAAGGATTTTAATTTTTTTTCTATTTATTGCCTGTTATAGACTAAATGTTTGTGTTCCCTCAAAATTCATATGCTCTAACTTAGAGGGTGATTAGATCATGAGGGTGAAGCCCTCATGAGTGGGATTAGTGCCCTTATAACAGAGACTCCAAAGAGTTTGCTTGCCTCTTCCACCATATGCGGACACAGTAAAAAGATGGCTATCTATGTACTGGGAAGCAGGCTCTTATCAGACACAAAGTCTGCCAGCATCTTATTCTTGAACTTCTGTTGTTTAAATCACCTAGGTCGTGGTATTCTATTATAGCAGCCTGAACAGATTAAGACATTGTTGTTACATAGAAATATAATTGATGTTTTGCATTCGAGATCTATCAACTGTGCTAAATTTACTCATTAATTTCAATAATATATCTGTAGATATTTTTGGATTTTCTACATACACAATTATAACCTCTGCAAATAACTATAGACTTTTTCTTCCTTTTTAATATTTCTACTTAGCTTTTTCTTGACATAGTGCCTGTGTAAATTAACTATTGCACATCAAATCAACCACATATTTCTCACAAGTCTATGGATCAGCTAAGTACTTTTCCTGATTTAAACTAGTTTTGCCAAGGCACACTTGTGCATCTGCAATTGGCTACAGGTCAGCTAAGCAGCTTTGCTGGTGTTGGCTGGGTTCCTCACATATCTAGAGCCACAGCAGGGACAGCTGGGTTAACTTAGTTCTTTTTGACATGGTCTTATCCTCCAATTTGCTATTATCCACAAATTATAGTGACAGAATTTCCCAAAAGGGGGTTGGGTGGGGAGGGGACATCTGTTGAAGCTCAGCTCTAGCATGTTATCAATTTCAATACATTCTTTTATCCAAAGTGAAACATAAGGCCAGCCCAGATTCAAGAGGTAGGTTAATAGAATCTATATCTTGATGGGAGATGCTACAAGGTCAATTACATTGCAAAGGGAATGATACAAGGGGAGATAGAGAATTAGAATAATTTTTGTGATCAACCTGCCACACTGACCTGGGTAAGATTTCTAGTACAAGGTTGATTAGGAGGGTTAATAGTGGGATCCTTGCCTTATTCTCCAATCTCAGAAGGAAAATCTTAAGTATTTCACTATTGATTATGACATTTGCTGTTTCTTTTCTATTCCTAAGAGGGTTTTATTCCCTTACAAGAAGATATTTGATTTTATCAAACACTTAGTTTTTACATATTTCAGTAACTTATAGTTTTTACATATTTCAGTAACTTATTTTTCCTTTATTTTGTTAATGTAATGAGTTACATTTGTTTTCTAATGTGAAACTAACCTTGCATTCTTGCCATACATACAACTCTATCATGTTATCTTATCCTTTAACATATTGCTGCATTTGATTTAGTAATTTTTAAAAAATCTATATTCATGTTGAAATTATGAGAAATAAAAAGCATGTAAATTTTTAATTCTCATAATGACATTCATTCTTTCTTAATTTTTATTAATTCACTCAGAAAGCTATTTGTGCCTGCAGTTTTTTATGAGGAAAAGTTTTAATTATGGAATAAATTTCTTTAATAACTTATGGCTATTTATATTATCTATTTCTTTCTGTGTCAGTTTTGGTAGGATTTATTTTTCTAGAAGTTTGTCGATTTCTTTGACATTTTCAAATTTGGTTAGAATTGTTCAAAATCATTCTTAATATATTTTTAATATTATAGAATCTACAATAAGGCTCTTTTTTCATTTTTTTAAAATATATTTTTATCACCCTAACTGGTTTTGCTCAGTGGATAGAGCATCAGCCTGTGGACTGAAAGGTCCCAGGTTTGATCCCAGTCAAGGGCATGTACCTTGGTTGTGGGCACATCCCCAGTAGGGTGCAGAAGGCAGCTGATATATGTTTCTCTCTCATCGATGTTTCTACCTCTCTATCCCTCTTCCTTCCTCTCTGTAAAAAATCAAATATATAAATATATATATATATTGATTTCAGAGAAGAAGGGAGAAAGAGAGATAGAAACATCAATGATGAGAGAGAATCATTGATCAGCTGCCTCCTACATGCCCCATATTGGGGATCGATCCACAACCTGGGCAAATGCCCTGACAGGGAATTGAAACTTGACCTCCTAGTTCATAGGTCGACACTCAGCCACTGAGCCATGCCAGCTGGGCCCCTTTTTCACTTATGATGAAAATAATAATTTGTGTTTTCTGTCTCTTTCCTTGACTAGTCATACCAAATTTGTCAATTTTATTATTATTTTAAAGGAAAAACTTTTGATTTTGTTCATCTTTTTCATTACCTATTTGTTCCAAATTTCACTAGCTTTTGCTCTGATACTTATTCTTTCTTTGGCATAATTTGCTGGGGGGGGGGGAGTCTTATACATTTTTGGGATTTTAATCTCTCCTTTCTAATATATTCATTTAAGCTATAATTTTTCCTGCAACTATGGAATTAGCAGCAACATACAGCATTTCTATTCAGTTTTAAAGATTTTCAAATATCCATTTTGACTCCTTTTTTGACCTCTGAGTTTTTCAGAAGTTTATTTGTTAATTTCTAATTGTACAGGGATTTTCTTTTATTTTTTTTGCTGTTGAGTTCTAGCTTAACTGTATATGGCCAGAAAACAAATTCAACATGGTTTCAAGACTTGGATATTAAGACTTTATGGCCCAGCATATGATTTTTTAAATAAAACTTTTATAAATATTTCATATATATCTAAAAATAGGTATATTCTGAGGTGTTCTCCATATGCACAGTAGATCAAGTGTGATAATTGTCATTTTCCCAATACTTAATGATTTTTTTACTGCTTTTTCTATTAGTTAAGAGAAGTGTGTTAAAATTTCCTACTATCACTATGAATTTTCCTATTTTTTCCTTTAATTTTGTGAATTTTTTCTTTATATATTTTAAGGCTATATTATTAGGTATATACACACTTTTATTATTATCTCATGGCTAGCCAAGAAATTATAATATGCACCCTTGATTTATCAATATCTGATATTACTTGGTATTTATACCCGCTTCTCAAGAAATGTAGGAATTCAGGAACCTTTAAAACATTCTCTATCTATCTTATATATTCCTCTTGATTATTTTGCCACTCTTGTGGTACACCTTATTTTAATTTGTATATATTTTATATCCCACTGGACATTTATTATTGTTTTCATTGCTCTTCATTTCTTCCCACATCTTCTGACCTTCTATTTTTTTTCTTCTGCCTAATGAGCACTCTTCAGTGTTTTCTTTAGTGTGAGTTTACTACTATAAGTTTTTATTTACCTAAAAATGTATTTATTTCCCATTAATTCTTTATTTTTTTTGCAGTGACTTTTATTTTTTATTTTATTTTTTAATCTTTATTGTTCATATTATTAGTTGTTTCTCTTTCCCCCCTGCCATAGCTCCCCTCCTCCCAGTTCCCACCCCACCCTCTGCCCTTATCCCCCCCACTGTCCTCATCCATAGGTGTACAATTTTTGCCCAGTCTCTTCCCACACCCCCAACACTCCTTTCCCCCTGTGAATTGTCATTCCACTCCCTTTCTATGCCCCTGACTCTATTCTATTCACCAGTTTATTCTGTACATCAGATTTTTTTTATTCACTTGATTTTTAGGTTCACTTGTTGATAGATATATATTTATTGTTCATAATTTTTATCTTTATTTTTTCTTCTTCTTCCTCTTCTCAAAGGATACCTTTCAGCATCTAAACTAATAAAAGCGAAATAGTAAAATTAACCGTTTCTCCGAGACAGGGTAAGCCACGCCCACCAGCCAATCAGAGCGGCTGTATGCAAATTAGCCCAGCCAACATGGCGGCCACCACTCACGGACCTGAGTAAACATTTAGGCAGCGTCCGTTGCAGCGGGAGCGAAAGCGATACTGTTTTCGGCCCTTGGCGGACAGGCTCCGAAACATGTTTCAATAATGTAACAATCATAGAATCCTCAGGAGCTGAAGGGAACAGCAGCCTGGCCTGACTTACTAAGAGTAACAAAGTCTCATTATAGACGCTGCGCTGCGAGGTGAAGCAGAGGAGGTTTCGTTACCTCAGCCCACCTCAGCTTAAAGAAACAGCATCAATTATAGGAGATAAACCTCAGACACCTGTGTCCAGCCAGCCTTGCTGGATCGTTGGGCAATGGGAGCTGTGGGCAGCCTGAAAGCCCCTCACCCAGCCTGGTCAGGCACGCCAGCAGGTGGGCATCCCCCGAGGGGTCCCAGACTGCGAGAGGGTGCAGGCCGGGCTGAGGGACCTCCCGAGTGCACAGAGCGGCTGCAGGGCGGGACAGCGCAGGACCCAGGACCCGTGATGGGAAAGAGGAGGCAGGGTTGGAGGGCACCGGGAAGCGGGAAAGAGGCGGCAGGGTCGGCGGCCTGCTTGGTGGGCTTCCCAGGCCCTTTGCGGGGCACCGGGAAGCAGGAAAGCAAGGCTGCAGGGGCTGGGGTCCTGCTTGGCAGCTATCCAGACCCCTTGGCGGCACCGGGAAGTGGGAAAGGAAGGCAGCAGGAGACGGGTGAGTGGGAAAGAGTTGGCGGCCTGCTTGGCAGCTTCCCAGGTCCCTTCCGAGGATCAGGGAGCAGGAAAAGGCTGGCCTGACCACAAGGCGGGGTTTTCCCTGCTTTCTGGTGGCTGGAGGAAGATGGGCAGTAGGCAAGCTTGGGAGGCAGGCTGCACCCAGCCCTGGTCACAGCTCAAAAAAGAGAACAACATGCAGGGGAGGGCAAGAGTCTGAGAGATCAACATAGAGGGGGTGCC